>BDUI01000856.1:130308-145608 GCA_002335545.1 Apodemus speciosus
ATGAATTCATGAAATTCTTAGAGAAATGGATGGATCTGGAGAACATCATACTAAGGGAGGTAACCCAGTCTCAGAAGAACACTCATGGTATGCACTCACTGATAAGTGGATATTAGCCTAGAAACTTGGAATACCCAAGACACAATCCACATATCAAATGATGTCCAAGAAGAAGGAAGGTGTGGCCCCTGCTTCTGGAAGGGCTCAGTGCAGCAGTGTAGGGGATTAACAGAACAGGGAAATGGGAAGGGGTGGATGGGGGAACAGGGAGAGGGAAGAGGGCTTATGGGACTTTCAGGAAGGGGGGAGCCAGGAAAGGAGAAATCATTTAAAATGTAAATAAAGAATATATCGAATAAAAAAAGAATATTTAAGAATACATCCATAGGAAAACAAACAAAGAAAAAAACCAAGCAAACAAAAAAATACATAGATATATTTTTAAAAGCTGCATTTTAAAAAATGAAACTCGCCTTCAGGTGTTAGGTTTATCATTTTTGGCCCAAGGCTGACACCTTGTGGAAGTGTCTGGTAATTGTGAGCTTATTCTCTGGTCTCTGTAGAGTGGTTAAATCCTGGCAGGCGAAGGAAAGTATACTGGCGATTTAAGTGACAGAGAAACAAGCAAAGCACAGGACAGTTAACCAAATTCTTAAAGCCTTGGGGGAACTCATTTCAGAATTTGATTTAAATTTACTTTTATTATCCTCTTGCTTCTATTGCTTGCCCAGCCAAAAATATTAATGTATACTTTCTAGGCTCCTCTCAGATTGTTAAATTAGCCAACTTCCAAGCCAAAGGCTGTTGTTTTTCTGTATTATTGGTCCAGTTGTGTAGTCAGTGACCAACCACCTCAGAATTTCCCATCACGGATCGGCCTCAATGGCAGCAAAGGCTACAAATGGAGCCAGTGCTCACTGAAAAGCTAGAAGCCTTCGCTGGAAAACCATTAAAGTCTCCAGGTGGCAGCCAGTGAGGGTTAAGCAGGCTCAGGGTCCTCATAAGCTCAGGCCTGTCTCATGTCCCTGTGCTAATTATTTTTGTGCACACAGTATCTACCTACTTAATGTAAGTTCTTTGCTAGCAGATATAAACTACCTCCTAAAATTGCCTTTATTGCAACTGCTGCGACCATGTTCCCTTTCCTGTAAGCTCCATCTTTAAAAACGAGGGAAACGCCTACCTGGATTGGTGACAGCCCACAGCAGCTTTGTGTCTGTGGACTGGTGGGAGGACAGGTGGTGCTGTCTTGACGCCGTGTCAGAATCACCGACTTCTGTTTTCACTTCCCTGCGTGGCTTTCTGGAGGCAGCATGAAGAGTCTCCCGGCAAGGCTACCTTACAGCCCGTCCCTTGGGTAGCAGCCCATTCAACAATGGAGAGTGCAGGCTTTGACTCGACCCACGCGGTTCTTATGCTCTTTGGGTTAAGACATTCTGGAATAGAATGGAACCCTAGGTCCTAGAAGGGATCCAGTGGCAAAGAGTGGTCAACAGAGGCTTTGAACTCGGGGGTGTAATGGCTATTTGATTTGAATTAAAGCCACATGGGGATTTTATTGGCTTATTCATCGCCACATTCAGGTGTGTAATGAGTGCCTAATAACCGGCAACACAATAGTGACAGGGGTACCCCGCCGGAGGCAAATGGCTGCTTGCTCACTTGAAAACCAGACATTATTGATGCTGGAGTTTTCCATTCTGGAGCTGGCAGTCATAGATGGGGCCCAACTGGGCTTTGTAGTTAAGGCAGATCACTTCAGATGGAGACCACCGGCATTCAGTTTCCTCTCTTCCATTTTCCGTCCTCCTAGCTCTATGATTCTATAATACTGACATGCTAGCTGCTTACAAAGCGTGCCAACCACTTCCCCACCTCCAGGCCTTGGTCTGGCTTGCCCTCCATACTGATTTACATTGATAACAGCTCCTTGTTAATTTTTCCTAGAGTCTGCCCATCTTCTGAGACAAGGCGCACACATAACAGCCTCCTGTTCACCCACTACTCACACTGTTGTTATTGTTATATCAAAACATCATAATGAAAGATGTTTGTTTACTTGGGGTTCATAATGATTGCAGAGTGGGAGGCGGCAGACTCTAGCAAAAGTGGAGGCAGGCAACTTTTGTCAGGGTTGTGGATAGGTCCTGTAGTAGTTTTAAGTTTCTGGGCAGTTTCTCTAGAAGGAAAAGGAATGTCTCAGCTAAGTCGTTATCTTTAAGTCAGCAAATAGCATTTCAAGGGGTAGTGACTTGGTATGCTTTGAGTGGTCAGCTTATATCCTAGTATGTCTGTGTGAGTGGCAGGGAGAGGACATGCCTGAGACCCCATAGACACATCACCTTGATACTTCAGAGTGATCTGAACCAGTGGTTCCCTGGGAATATATTTCTTGATAACAAATGTGAAGAGGAGACTTGGTCACCTGACACACTGTGGTCCCTGCTGAGGTTGTCTTGTTCCCACTCACACCATAAATAGGTGTTCCTTTCAATCTGCCAAGTAACAAACACACTTCTCACATTTTATGCTATTGTGGATGGTTTTGCTCTTTGAAAACAGTCTTCCTGCTTAAAGCTGAAGTATAGCCCAGTCTCCTTGAGTTAAAGAAGGCAGACGTTGATGGCTTGGCCCTGTACTGAGACATAACTGTAAGAAATAAGATCCTGTTCTTTGTACGCTCTCCCATGTGTTTGTTGGTATTAATTGTTATTCTTTGTACATCATCCCATGTGTTTTTTGGTATTAATTGTTATTCTTTGTATGTTATCCCATTGGTTTATTGATATTATTTGCAAGTTTAACACAACATAGAATCACTAGGAAGGGAGTCTAAATGAGGGTTTGTGTACATCATGTTAGCCCATGGACATAGCTAAGGGAGATTGTCTAGATTATGTTAATGGAGGGAGGATGATCTATAAATGGTGGGTGGTGCTATTTTCTGAGCAGGGAGGGGATCCTGGATTGTATGAAGCAAGCTGAACACTAGCACGCACACATTGATTCAGTTCGAAGATTTCTGCTTTTCACTGTCAATGAAATGCGACTAGATGCTCCAAGACTTCACTGTCTTCATTCCTACAGGGCTGGGCCATAACCTGGAACATGGGTGTTGGTCAAATAAACCCTTTCTCTCTTTAAGATGTTTGTCAGGGTGTTTTATCACAATGTAGAGTGAAGCTAAGACACACAGCCCATGGTATTTTGTCCTAGCAGCAGGAATAGACTAAGAGGTTAACTGAGGAATACAGAATGGACTACATGTCCAAAAGACCGTGACTAACAACCGGGAGGGGGAGTATCCTAAGCTTAGTACTGGGCTCTGTATTTCACAGCTATGGCTTCCAGGAGGAGCATTATCTTGTGTGAAGGTTGGTTGCACTCAACACTTCTATGTGAAACACCACACACACACACACACACACACACACACACACACACGCACACACACACACACACACACACACGAAGCTTATAAAACAGTAGAACTTTCTTTTTCCATAGTTCTGCCCTTTCCCCTTGTTTGAGGAAAAAGATGATTCTTGGAAATCACCTGAATCCCACCCGCAAATCTTACAGGAGGATGGATGCTCTGAAAAGATGTTCCACAGACACCCTGCTCTTCTCCAGTTTTTGTGCAGTGTGGTGCTGAGTGTGGGCCAGCTGAAGAGTCTCACATTCAGAGGCATAGCCATCAGAGAGGAGCTGGATGCCTGGCTTTCTTTGGTTCTTAGGACCTGGAGAGAGCCAGGAACTTGGTCATTACACTACAACAGGAAGCAGATCACGCACCAAGTCACGCCTTGTACGTGCTGTTGGGATAATATACTTTTCCACATGTGTGAATCCTTAGAACTGTTCTTGTAGCTTCTTTCCTGGTGGTTTCTCACAGGGTTATATTAGAGAAAGAGAAAATAAGCTGATTTTTTTTGAGAGAGATTAAAATTAATTTATGTAATATTAATAATCCTGAAATCTAATGAACTGTCAAATCAAAGAGTTTTATTCAAGATTGCACGTACCTTCCAACTAAAAACTTTGGCTCTGAATTTCTTTGAAGTTTCCTCAGATGATCCGATTTTATGAGGAAGAGCTTTCTTTTAAAATTATTATATTCTTATTAATTCTTTAAGAATTTCATCCAATATATTTTGATCACATTCAGCCTCTCACTACTCCCTCTAAGTCCTCCAAAATTCACACTCCATCTCCCCATCCACTCTTAAAAAAATGACACACTAAGTCCAACTTCCATTGCACAAGTACTCATGGGTGTGGTCATGGTATTATGATCAGTATTATGGTAGCTCACAGGATTCACAGCTGGGTAAGACCATCCTTCAGCAGCCTACAAAACACCTACCACTACCATGGAAGCTAGCTGCATGGAGGAAGCTTCCTGGTGAGTACCAACTTGATGTCTTTGTGTACTGTGATCAATATATGTGGTGTCTTCAGTAATAGAGTACTAGCTTCAAACTTTGGCATGCAAATACGAGCAATGGCAACAGGCTGCATTGTTTTTAGGAGTCTTCTAAATATCCTAACCAGCAACTGGAGGGAAGGTATCCTACACCCAGCTTTTCACAACTGATAGCTTTTCACACGCACAATTAAACATGTGTGTGGGTGTGTGAGTGTGTATTAATGCAGGCTTTCATGTTTTTTTCAGTATCCTAGTGTTAGCTATCTCTTTCCTCACTTTGTTTCTATGCTACCAGTCCATCCCTTTTCCCAACTGATACCTCCCTTAAAAGTCCTTGTTGGGCCTTTATTTAATATAGTTAAAGGTGTATTATTTTCAGTTAGGACCCATAGCCATCTTCTAGAAGAGATCTAGAGTGCCTCGTGTCAGGGAAAGAGGGCATCTTTCTAGTGTTCACAGACCCTCTAAGATGCTTTACATTGGCTAAGAGAGTATCTTAATGGTGTCTACCAGCACTCCCTTTCACACGGCTTCTGCAACCTTCAAAAATACAGGGCCAAGAATAGGCAAAAATGGATTTGTCAAAAGTCCCACCAAAACYAGGTGTCGGTGACTGGACACCAGGGGAAATGTCCTTAACCTGCGAAGCCCTCCTTGCTGGTTTGCACCCAACGAGGCTGTAATGACTCGAAAAGTCAAGGAGAGAGGGAACTTGGCATTTAAAAGCAGTCTGTGCGCATGCGTGGACAGCCTACATTTTCTATCCAAAAGAATGCTTCAAATTCCTTTTTGGAAAAGTGTCACATTCAAATGAATGTAACTATTGATAGCTTGCTCTAGTACGTTCCTAGAGACCTGGGGTGACACTCTCCAATAAGAGAGAGTGGCCTTCTCAAGGTCTAGCAGAAGAAGCATGCACTTTCATCTCAGCCTGAGGTGGCAAAGGGACAGCCCTGTTGGGTGAATGTGGTGTGTAGAGGCTCTGAGCAGAACTATAGCCACAGAGAAGTAGCACAGGATGAGAAGGACGACAATGACCCTAATCCCTAGTCATCTGCCTCCTCTCACATGTCAGAACTCTGTCCTGATCAGACCAAGGAGGAAAGAAATTGCAGGGCTGTCATCTACTTTCTAGATGCCTGTTTTGGGCAGAACAGGAAGGCATGGAGGCAGGATGGAGATGCCCACATTCCTGAGATCTTTAGGAATAAAAGCCATATCCATAGCTAGAAATGGTGTGGGGAATTGTCTTTTGTCAAGTGTCAAGGGAGAGGAACCAGAACTGACATAAATATGAGCTCTTTTTTTATTCACAAGCAGACGGGGCCTGGACATCTCACTTCACACTGAGTTATATCCTGCTCCATGCTCGGACCCAATGCTCTTAAGTCTGCTTTTGCTGTTCATTTTTATAAATGTTCATATAAAGTAGGTATATTATATGAATAGTTTGGAGATAGATAAATATATAGATGAGTATGACAAATGCCCTTGAAGTTGCAGAACTTGAGAAGACCAACCATCTACAAGCTAGAACCCCAAGGATGCCAGAAGCTGAGTGCATGTATGACAGACTTAGCATGAAGGAAAGAGATGCTGTAACTCTAAATCTTAAGATTAAAGGCCTGAGCACCCAGGAAGACACTTACTGGGAAGTGCTAGAGTCTAAAGGCTAATGAAGTTTCAGGTCTGATGTTCCAGGACAGGGGAAGAGCGCCACAGCTCCAGGACATAGTGAACTAACTTTCCTCTGCCCCTTTGCTTTACTTGAGGCTCCAGCTGATTCAACAGTGCCTCCTCTGAGGGCAGAGCATCCATCCCCTCTCCATCTGCCTGAGCGCACAGCATCCTCCCAAACATTCAGTTATCCAGGCATCCCACAGCCTCGTCCAGTTCAGGTGACACCTGAAGTCAGTCATCACAGGAAGGAAGCAGCACACACTAGAGGATGTGAGGCCACCACTTTGAGTGATATTGATGTGAGTCACTAACCTCCCAGAAGTCTTCAGCTGCTTCACCCCGGGCTTTGTTTCTCTCTGTTGAGTGGAGACCAAGGATTGCACATCCGTGCGCATGTATGTGCATGTGCATGCATGTACATTTGTGTGTGAGTGCTCGTGCGTGCGTGTGCGTGTGTTGTAGCTTTGCAATGATGAAAGGGCATATGTTTTAGTATCTAGCCCAGGGSTCAGGCCAGATGAAGAACTGCTGCTGCTATTGCCTGATGGAGGAAGGAGAACCAGAGRATACAGTTTAACYCCAGCTCTCCAAGTTTCTTTGGAGAGTTGCAAATTCTTCCTCACAATGGCAAAGACACAGGAGGCTCCCTTGTTATTGAGAACCCTGCACAACCCAGCACAAGATGGCTACAAAACTCTGCCATGACATAGCACAAAGCAGAGCCACTGTTTCCTTCTGGAAGCTTCCATCTTGCTCACTCTGACTCCAGGTTCCAAGGTGTTCTTACTCAAGAACTTCAATTTGTATTAATGTTGGGAGAATAATTACATGTTTTAATAACCTGGTGGATTGATAAAAACTGTAAAATGCACATCTTTTTCAGGGTCTAACACGTAAGCTGTTTATCGTGATTCCTGAAAAGCTACAAATGGGGCTCAATTCCAAAAGAAGTACCTAAAACTGTTCCACAGCTGAGTGTTCGTGGGTCAGATATAAGGAAGGATGGGTATATCTGTTCAATAGTATTTATGATGTGGAAGTCTCAAACCCGTAAGTGCTAAACATAAGTCAAATGGAGTGCTTTTTCCCAAGCCACGTAAAAATGAACGCTAGAGAACAAAAAATAATGCTGATAGTGATTTATTGACATAGACTTGAGTTATTAAAACCAGGCAGATGAGATATATTTTTTAAATTGTGGCTGGATGTCGGGCAAAGGAAATCCAAGACTTTCCGCTAAAGTCTTTAAGCTGCCTTCCTGATCGCCTGTTACCCACCCTGCATATACCTTTACCCAACATTTATACTAGGTGGCCCCGTGTGTCCTCAGAACTGGTGCACTTGGCTGTATTTACTTGTCCCCACTCCACATTTTGTTTTGTTTTGTTTTACATATAAGTCCGTTTACCCCAAAGCATGGCATATGGTAGGAACTCAATGCATGTCTGCCAAATGGCCTGATTCTCATATCTGAGCTGTAAAGGATTTGTGGGTCCAGGAAGAGGAGCTTTTAGATAGCATCCTTGGTTTAGCAGCCAGCAGATTTCAAGTCAGTTCCCCCAAGAGAACATTTGAGGTTGTGTAATTAGATGCTGTCCTGCTCCACTTAAACTGCTAACATCTATCCTGACTGAAAGAGGCCACCCGTCTCCCTTCCTTCTTCCCCTCCGCATCGCCCACCGGGTGTGGAAGGATTGATGAGTGAAGTGTGTGTGTCATGTGTAAATCTGCTTTCTCCCAGTGTATCTCATATTATTATTACATATTATATATTATTAAAATGTATTCTTATCCAGGGGAGGCCTCCCCCTTCTCAGAGGAGAAAGGGAGGAAGGAGGAGTTGTGTGAGAGGGGGACCAGGAAGAGGGAGGTGGGCTGTGATTGGCATGTAAAGTGAATAAATGAATTAATGAATGAAAAAAATTTATTCTCACCTGTAAACAGACAGCACAGGTTCTGCTGTGACCTTTATGCCGGTGACTTGAATATGAGATTTAAACCTAATATCTGTATGGTCCTGGGGTTTTCAGTGCTGTGATAGAGCAGCGGCATGGCCAAAAGCAACTTGTGGAGGAGAGAGAGGGCTTGCTTCATCTTGTACTTGGAGGTAACAGGTCATCACTGAAGCCAGAGCAGGAGCTCCAGCAGGGCAGGCGTCTGGAAGCAGGGTTGATGTCGAGGCCGTAGAGGAGTGCTGCTCATCGGCTTGTTCCTTCATTACCTGCTCCATCTGCTTTCTTAAAGCAGATGGGACCAACCTGTGCAGGCGGGGCATCTCCCACACCAATCAAAATGTACCGCAGGTTTGTCCATGGGCCAATATGGTAGGGGCATTTATTCATTTGAGGTTCCCTCTTCCAAAATGACTCTAGCTTGTATCAGTTGGACAGAAAACTAGCCAGCATAGATATGAAAAGCATTCTGTGATACCCGGCTAAGTATAAAATCAGCTCAACTTTACTACCTCCTGCTTTCACCAGCCCAATCAGACATTTTTCTAAAAGTAGTATTTTATTCATTTTATAGCATTTTATATTAGTATCTCAAGTAGGCCTTCCTCTACCCTCAATATACTCTAATATTTGGTTTCAGAGTGTCTTTCCTGGTAGATCATAGAGGCTTGTGTGTGGAGGGACCTCTAACTCTGGTGTCCCCTTAAGGGCAGAAGCCATTTTGAATTGTAGGGACTCGAGTTCACTGCTCCTGCATGGTGTCATATGTATAGACTTCCTGGAGATGGTGTAAAAGTGCAGTTTTATAGAGTGAAGTACATGTTCAAGTTTATTCTTAAATCCTTCTGGGAAAGACCTTTCCAGCTTCCCCAATGTGACATCTGCAAACAGATGGATGCCAGATAGAATGCTTCCGGTAAAGTGTAGACTTCATAAGCAAATCAAACCTCAGTAAACATCACAGAGTTCCCACAGTCTCCCAAATTCTGCATAGGCTGTATCTGCACTAAAAATTTTATGCCTTTTATCTGGTGTTTAGTTTTATGTATGTTTGGACAAGAATTTTTGCTAGAGTCTATTTCCCCATTTTTTTCCCTGCCTCTCTTTTGATCATTCTGGTATTTTGTTTGACAAATTTGGTGATGCTATCTGGGCACAGGGAGGAAAAAAAATATGTGGGCTTTGGTGCTGGCACTAGCTTCTGAGTGTCTTAGTTTTGTTTCCTGTTGCTATGATATAATACCTTGATGAAAGCAATGTGAGAGAGAAAGGGTCTCTGTGCAATTCCAGGTTACAGTCTGTCATTTCAGGGGTGTCTAAGAGCAGGGAACTGAAGTAGCTCGTCACACTTTAGCTATCCTCAAGGGTACAGAGGCATGCAAGCTTGACAGTCTACTCTCTCCTTTTAATATAGCCTAGGGCCCAGTCCGGAAAACGGCACCCACATTCAGGGATGGGGGGTTGGTCTTTGTATCTCAACTAACCCGTTAGAAAATCCATCACAGGCGTGCCCACAAGCTGGCTTAATTCAGACAAACCCTCACTGGGAGTCATTTTTTTTTCTTGGTGATTCTACATTGTGTCAAGCTGACAATTAAAACTGGCCACCACATTGGACTTATCATTTACAATGTGCCACGAGAGCCTCTATTTCACTAGTTCCAAGAGCATTAGCCATGCATGGTTGAGGTGAAGATCAAATCAGATGGTACAAGTTGGGCCATAGTAGGTAATTGATAAAAGTGATGTGTCAACAGAGGCAGTGCCGGGGTGTGCCTACCCTGTTGATTCTGTGCACAGAGCACTGAGTTCCTTAGCAAAAACTCTGTGCTGTTCTTTCTTAAATTGACTCCAGTGAAAGTGTGACGTGACCTCTTATCAATAACTTTTAACAGTGAATATCGATGTTTAGCACAAAACAATTACCTGGGCAACATGCTAAAGCATAGACTGCTGGGAGTCACTATTATGGGATCTGATTAACTCGGCATGTGGCAGAACTAAGGAAAATGAATCTGTGTGCATGTGTGCATGCGTGCGTGCGTGCATGTGTGTGTGTGTGCGCGTGCGTGCGTGCGTGTGTGCGTGCGTGTGTGTGTGTGTGTGTGTGTGTGTGTGTGTGAAGGAAGGGTAATCCAAAGATCAACCTTAGATCTCTTTCTACAGATGCTGTGATTGTTTTTTTTTTTTTTTTTTTTATTGAGAAGGTAACTCTCTCTAGTCTGGAATTCCTAGGAAAGCTAGTCAAGCTGGCCACTGAGCGCCAGGGATGCCCCATGTCGACATCTCCCCAGCTCTGGGATTACAAGTGTGCGTCTCAGTGATGGCCTTTTAATTCTTGGTACTGGGTTGTTTCCAATTTCTGGCTGTTATGAACAAAGCTGCAATGAACATGCATGAGCAAGTATATTTACACAATGGAGTATTACTTAGCTGTTAAAAACATGGCATCATGAGATTTGCAGGCAAATGGATGGAACTAAAAAAATCATTTTGAGGGAGGTAGCTCAGACCCATAAATACGGCATGTGTTGACTTATAAGTGAATATTAGCTGTTAAGAAAATGATAACAATGGTACTATCCATAGACCAAGAGAAGTTTTGGTAAAGAGAGTGAGTCTAGGGAAGATGCATGGATCTCCCTAGGAGGGGAAATAGATATTATGGGTAGGCTGGGGGAGGAAATAGGGGAAAAGGATGGGGTGGAAGGACAGAGTGTGGGGAGAGGTGAAATTGAGGGGCATTTAGTGGGTGTTGTGAACAGCTAGTGTGGTGGAGTCTTCCTGGAATGTCTGAGGGTGATTCTAATGAGGACCCATAGAAATGGGGCTGGGTGTTACAGATTCTACAGTTGGCCATCTCTTGTCTTCAGGTGAGGCTTCCAGTGGTGGGACTGGGTTGCATTCTATTGAGTTGTTGGCCAAAGGGATCCCATGGAAACCCCCAAACAACTCAGGCTGTTGCTAAGACAAAGTGTTGTTCTCTCTGAAAACTGATAGCTGGTCCCCTAATTGCTGAAGACAACACCCACACAGCTCATTGTACATAGAAAAGTCCAGCAGGTGCCTACATGGAGTCTTCACCCCTACAGTCCAGTCTCTTTGGTATGAGAAGGTGCTCCACAGGCTACCGAAATAAAACATGGGCACCAATGCAGCCACAAAACCTTTCACCTACAATCTGTCCTGCCTGCAAAACGTGCTAGGGCAACGGTGGTGCAGAACTTGTGGGAGTGACCAACCAATGTCTGATTGGACTTAAGGCCCATTTTATGAGAAGGAACCTATACCTAACACTTAGGCAACCAAGAAACAGAGACCAGATAGCCCGGAAACCTATGGTAAAACCAAGCATGATTGGCCTAAAAAATTCAATAAAATGAGTCCTAATGGTATTCTGCTATACTTATAGATCGGTGCTGTATCTAGCCATCATCGGAGAGGCTTCCTCTGGCAGCAGATGGGAACAGGTGCAGAGGCCCACAGTCAGACGTTCCCTCAGAGTTCAGATAATCCTGTGGAAGACACGAGGTGAAAAGCTTGTAAGATCCAGAGGGGGTGGAGGACACCAGGAGAACAAGGCCCTTTGAATCAACTAAGAAAGACACATATTAGCTCACAGAGACTGAGGCAGGGGGCACAGGGCATACATAGGTCTGCACCAGGTCCTCTGGGTATGTGTACAGCCATTAGATTAGGGGCTTTATGGGACTGCTGGTTGTGAGAACAAGTGGGCCTCTGCCTCTCGTGCCTGCCCTTGGGATTCTTTTCTTCCTGTTGGAATGCTGTGTCCAAGTTCAATATGAGAGCTTTGGCTTCACCTTATTTTACTTGTCAGTTTTGTTGCTTTCTCTTATAAGTCTGCTTTAAAAGAAGATTTATTTTATGTATATGATGAGTACACTGTCATTGTCTTCAGACACCCTAGAAGAGGGCATCAGATCCCATTACAGATGGTTGTGAGTCACTGTGTTGTTACTGGAAAATTGAACCCAGGGCCTCTGGAAGATCAGCCAGTGCTCTGGACCACTGAGCCATCTCTCCAGCCCCAGCCTGTTCTTTTCTAATTAGAGACAGAAAGGGAGATGATCCTGAGGGGAGGGGATGTGGGGAGGAAATATGACTAGTAGGGGGAGGGGAAGCTATAGTCAGAATATGTTGTGTGAGAAAAGAATAATTTTATTACCTTTCTGATTGATCGACTGATTTTAAGAAAGGGCTTTTCTGTGTATCCCGGGCTATCTTGGAACTCACTGTAAACAAGGCTGGCTTTGAACTCAGAGATCTACCTGCCTCTGCCTCCCAAGTATTAGGATTAAGGGCATGTGCTACCACTACATGGCAAAAATCTATTTTCAATAAAAAGGAAAAAAAAGAACAAAAATAAACCCAACCACACAAACATTAAACGCTACTTTGGTAATGCAGATCAAATTCAGTTCCTCATCCTTGCAAAGCAAGCACCTTACTAAAAAACAAAGCATTTCTCCAGCCTAAGAATAGACTTTCCCAGGTGGCCACCAAGGAGATGTTGATCTGAAGACTGTGTCCTGACACCTGACACCTTTGTGAAGCGCATTAGAAACCTCAGGCATGGGTAATGGTGGCACATGCCTTTAATCCCTGCACTTGAGAGGCAGAGGCAGGTGGATTTCTGAATTCGAGGTCATCCATCCTGGTCTACAGAGTGAGTTCCAGGACAGCCAGCTCTACACAGAGAAACCCTGTCTCAAAAAACAAAACAAACAAACAAAAAAAAAAAAAAAAAAGAAAGAAAGAAAAAAAAAAAGAAAGAAAGAAAGAAAGAAAGAAAGAGAGAAATATGACCAAGAGAACATACATCTTGAGTAAAAGCAGAAACCATAGGCCTTAGGAAAAGTCAGAAGCATGCCCTCAGTTTTATCCACTGGAATCAAACAGCAGTTGATGCTCTGAACCCAGAGCTGAAGTTCAGAAGAACACGGTTGCTTTGTCTAATGCCATCTTCTGCATATTTTGATATGTTTATATTAAAATAAGTTTCAAACACTATCTAAAACATTAAAATGTATTTTTCTTTCAGACATCCTAAAAAANAAAAAAAAAAAAAAAAAAAAAAGAAGAAAAGAAACCTAGCCGTTGAAGTGCTGCCACCTGCTGGTTATAATAAAAAACATCATAAAAGCAGGCTCGACTGCAGAAAGTGATGGCATCTGGAGCGTGCTGTGAAGGTTTCATAAACCTGTGTGCTTTATGTAAGAATATAAAAGAAAAAGGCTTTTTGTTGTGATTCAAGGATTGTATTTCAACTGTAGTTTCTAAGAAAAATAGTTAGAGCATTCTAAGTACTCTTTCCAGACACAGGAATGAGAATCACTGCTCCCAAGGCCTGCCAATAACCGCTCTCTTGCCTTTTAAGCAGAGACAGCAGCACATGTTCTTTAGCACGCTGGGGTAGCACTTTTCTCTTCTGAGCATCCATTTATTCATCTACATAGCAAGGTGAGGTAAGATACACCGGAAAGCGTTTTCTGGTCTTCTGTGGGTCTACCAAGGCTGTATTACACTTGGCTTTGCCTCTTAGAGAAGGGACCATATGTATTCATAGAATGAGTTCTGCCCTTTGACCCCATGCCAGACTTTCATTTTACAAAACTAACTTCAGTGGTTTGAGCCTCATAGCACTTCTGCCCTCCCTTTCCCGGGTCACAGATTCTATAGTAAAACCGTCGTAGGTACATTTGCAATTTCCTTTTCAGAATTAAAAGTACCGCAGGCATGGGAATGGCTGTTTTATCAGCCACTGGAGCTTCTAAAAAAAAACTCCCACAGACTGTGTGGCTTAGCCAGAAACTCATCTGCCAAGTTTAGAAGTCTGCCGGCAGGTTGCTCTGAGCTGTCTCCGTCTTGCCCGCCATCTATGGGGGTCTTCTCTCTCTGACTTCAGGTGGGTTCGCTTCTGTGTCTGCGTCCACATTTTCTCCTTTATAAGGAAACAACTGTCCCTTGATTAGTGTCCATATTAATGATCCACCTTAACTTCTTGCTTTATAAGAAGCACAGGGGACGGGGCTTCAACGTATGAGATGTGGGAGACAAACTTAAGCTGATGTTTAAATCTTTTTCAAAACAATCTTATGGGCTGAGGAGATGGCTCGGTAGGTAAAGTACTTGTTGAGGCTGGATGAAGACATGTGTTTGAGACTCCATTGTTTACATAAAAATCTAGATACAGTGGGCATGCTTCTGTATCCTCGGCACTGGGAGACAGAGACGGGTTGAATCAGAGAAGTCCTCACTGGCCAGCAGGTCTAGCAGAACCAATGAGCTCTGAGCTCTGTGACAGACAGTGACTCAAAAATAAAGTTGTGTTAGTGAAAGGGAGATACCTAAGGTAGATCTCTGGACTCTACATGAAAACACACACACACACACACACACACACACACACACACACACACACACACACACACACACACCTTCATTTTTGAAACAGAATGATTTCTTTGAGGCCTCGGAGTAGCCTAATCTTGTTTCTCTGTCTCTCAGAGTCTACAATCTGGGAGTCACTGTGTGTTAGTTCTCAGGGCATAAACAGAGAGCAGGAAGACTGCACTTTAACTCTGTGCTTTCCTTACTGAGACTCAGATATTATACCCAGTCTCTCTAGATTTTGGTTTTCTCGTGTGCAAATTGCACGTGTAACAGGAGTCTACAGATGCCACAGAGTTGAGGAGTTTTTTTTGGCGTAAAACACAAAGCATCTTTCACAATAGGGTCCCAGAACACAGCAGCACATTGGGCACATTCTGTGGGCTGCTTTTTCTGGACTGGGTCTTGAGAAATGCTCCACCAGTATTTTGAAAGCGTTCTCTGCCAYGATGAGYCCCACATTGATGATGTGAGTATCAAAGCAGCACCATCTTCCTCCCCACTGCTAAAGCATTTGGCCTCTACTGGGACCAGTCACAGTAAGAGTTACCCCAACAACCAAGTTCACCGCTCCAAGTCAGGTGCTTTTGATGCAAAGCTCTGAAACCCCAACACCAGCATGCCCTTTACAAAGCTGCCTTTTGTGCCACCTCCCAGGAAGGCAGGCATTATTGCAAGAGACAGCCAGCCAGGGTCAGGAGACTACCTGGGGCAGGCCTTCTTAATGCTACCACACTGGGTAGCACTTTGGGGAGTCTTTGGGTGGTCTAACCTCCATTCTCCACTTCAGGATCACCCACTGCATGTGCAGCACCAGTGCTTTTGGTC
>BDUI01000856.1:155184-176053 GCA_002335545.1 Apodemus speciosus
TGTATATGTATATGTATATGTGTATGTGTATGTGTATGTGTATGTGTATGTGTATGTGTATGTGTATGTGTATGTGTATGTGTATGTGTATGTGTATATGTATATGTATATGTATATGTATATGTATATGTATATGTGTGTATGTATTTCTACATGTCTTGGTTATAAAATATTAGTTTATAATTCATAATACATGGTTAATAATCTATAATATTAGTAACAGAAAGTTGGTTTAAAGGATTTAAGACATCTTGGACAACAAAACATGGCCTGAGCCAACCAAGGACTCTAAAGATACTTTTAAATTGAGATAATATTTTGTCCTAGAGGCCAGACTTAAAAGGTAAGATTTAAAAAATGTTTCTTTGATAAGGTATTAAAACTACACCTTCATGCATTGGTATACAGGAACTTTCCTTGCTAGCAACCAAACTTTATAACTTTGTATTATAAAAATAATACACTTGATACTGATTTTAAAAACACTAGATTGTTTAAACTATTTAAAAATTAAAAATTAGTTTTGCCTTCTAAAAATTATGGTTATGTACTATGACTTCATTCGTAGAAAAGGGAKTTTTTTTTCACCAAAATTTTCTCCCCCTGTAGGTTTATAACCGGATATTTGTAGTCTAATAAAATTTTTTTGTAACCATCACATCAACAAAGAAATTTTAATCATTTAAATAATTGTAAAATGTCCCACAGTTTTATATTTCTATCTCTATCTTTATCTATCTATCTATCTATCTATCTATCTATCTATCTATCTATCTGTCTATCTATCCATCTTTTTAAAAGTTTTTTGTTTGTAATATCAAACTAAAAGATCCTTGGTGGCCAGCTTTGGCAATAAAGAAGTGGCTAAATAAGGGAGTCTAGTGGCTTAGTATGAGAAAGGGAAAGGGGTGGACAGGCTCCAGTGGTGACATGTTTGGCACATATGAGCACATATTCCCACCTTTTTGTTTTATTATTGGCTCGTTGGGTGTTGGGTAAGTGGACATCATTCTTTCTGGCTATTTCCTGCTGATTAGGGGGAGAAAGGGAGTCATTGTCTAAAGGGATTGAAGATGGGGCTGGTATGGGAAGAGGTAGGAAGAGTAAGAGGCTTAAAAGGAATATACAAAATTCTATAAGTTTAGGATCAAGGAGTTGGAAGAAGCCTTGAAGCCAAAGATAGATGATTGCCGCAGAACAGTCAATCTGGTGTGCAGAGAGTATTTTTAGGAGCCAGGAATTCTCTCAGAAACCATAAAAGAATTGTGCCTGTGCCCAGATGAAGTGTTCATGGACCTAATGAGGAAATGTCATCTTTGGAAGTGAGAAGCTGATACCATCCGAGGAGGAGATGATTAAAAGCTTGGTCATTTATTCTTGAATTTGTTTGGTCAAGAAAGAGGAAAGACAATCAAGGAGTGGAACAGCAAAAAATAATAGAAAAACAGCAGCAGTGAGGAGGCCCATCAAAGGCCAGACACAATTTACTAGGGGTGACTAGAACTAGCTTGAAGAGTGGAGTTAAGAGAGAGAAGTCCCTTTTAGCAGGTTCTCAGAAAGGCAGGTTAGTTTGTAAACATTTTCCTCACCCACCCTCAATTCATTGACATAATAGCAACATTCTTCCCTGAAGAACTGACAAGTTTCTCCTTTCTCTGCTGTCAAGTGATCTAGGACTCAGTGGTTTTGGAGGGAGACTGACCAGAGAAGTAAGCTGTCCTTGGAGGGAGTCCAAAGACTGGGCCACCAAGTATAGAGAACTATAATATGGCCTGAAACCTTAAGCTGTGAGAGTAGAATGACCCAATGTATCACTGGTCATACATGTTTCAGTTGAGGCCAGACTTATACCCACTATAGACAAAATGGCAGCCCTGGGAAATGAGTTCTTGGGAGGATCCAGTAGAGTGCAGATTGGCTACATAATTTTAATTGAGGGATGATGGCCACCAAGAAACAGGGAACAGTTGCACTGGGGAAAATATAATTTGAAAGGTTCTTATTACACAAGAATAGCCTTCTATATGGGGTGCTCAGGTGGGCTTTGAAATTGAGACATCTTGACAGCATGAATGATCAGGGAGGTGTTTGTTAAACAGTGAAATGAATAGTTGGTAAGACATCTTTGGAATTTGTGTGGAAAACCTATGAGAACCTATCTCTGGTTCCCAAAATTAGAGCTTAGATGGCAGGGGACAAGCAACCTGAAGTGGGTGATGGGGAGTTGGTAAGTGAGGTGTCACTAGTCAGGGGACTCTGGCTAGAGGAGGGCACTACAAAAGGAAGGCAGTGGGACACATTAATGAAGAGAACAGTGAAGTTGAGAAGAGAAAGGGTTTGTTGGGTGACCTCACCCCAAGTGAGGCTTTGGCATGAGAGTATGTATTGAAGAAGAGATGGCTGGGGAGGTTTGGGTTTGATTGTGTTCTGTAGTTGGAGGATTTGTTCAGAGCATTTAATGTCTGAGGACACTTGCACAGCCAATGTGTTTAGGAGAAGTAGGTGGCAGTTAATATTAATTGTGGCTACAGATGTCCAGGATTTAAAGGGACTAGCTAGTTCTCTGTTGTAAAACATTTAGCCCCCAGTGGCCTGTTTACCTTACTATGGGTCTTTGATCTACATTTGGAGGGTGTTAACTCTAGTGGTATGTAGGAGTCCAGATCCCAATGATCACCCAGTGTGAGTATTTGCCCATTAAGTGGTGCCAGTTGTCCAATGAACCTCCCAGGACCAAGCAGGACATACCCTATATTTGAACGGAGTGAGGAACCCTGCATGGAATTGATCAAAGGTAAAGCAGACAAAGTGTGGGTTGTTCAGGCTTGCTGAAAGAGAGTGGGGCAGTATAAGAATTGTAATAGGAACACTCCATTCAGCCTTGGGACTGGAAGCCTTACTGCTAACTTAGAATTCTTTTGAGACTTTTTTGAATTTTGATTTCTCTGACTTGAAATTTCAGGCACACTGGCAACTATATGGGCAGAGGAGAAAGAGTGGGGGGAGGAGATGAGTAAAATTCATCTTTTTCATTAATAGGGGCCAGTGAGAAGTAGGTGATTCATAAGGAAATGGGGCCCAGAGTGTGTGGATGAATAGGTAAAGTAGGTGCTAAGAGAATACTGAGAAATGGAGGAAAGAAAAGGAGGAGGAAGAGGAGGAGGAATAAAAAGGTTTTAGATAAGATTGTGGAATTTCCAGGAATTTGACTGCAGTTGAAATTATATGGTACACAGAACCACAGTACAGGGATTGTCTTAGTTAAGGTTTCCATAGCTGTGAAGAGACACTATGACCAAGACAACTCTTATAAAGGAAAACATTTACTTGGAGCTGGTTTACTTAGACCTTGGGAATAATATATAAAGAGACATACAACCATATGTACCTGCAGAGATATTAATCTCCATAGAAGAGAAAATTTAACTACATAGATAGATAAATAATTTAGGGCTTGATCTCATGTAGGGTGAGACAGGGCACAGGAGAAGCAGTGTCTCAACAGATGATATTTGTTTAGATTGCTTTAATTGCTTTGAATTATTTTAATTATCAAAATGAGTATGGTTATGAGTTTGGTGGTTCTATTAAAATTCCTCTGGAAGAGAGGTCAAGCTACACCCTTAATGATTTCCAGTTACTGGACCAAGGACATGCTATTTTGCAAAAAGGTTCTGTACTTGTGGTAACAGGAAAGGAGAAAAGGCTCTAGACCCCCTTCCAGAGTCATGTGAATCATATATGACAGAGGAAAGACACCTGAAGATCTAGAAAACATCAAGAAAATCAAACAATACAGGTAACTTGATCTGCTGATTCCTCAACATGGGAAGAGCCCAGTAATTGGCTTAGACATAAAAATGTCTCTAGCCAAAACTTCAGCATAAATGAATCAATAAATCTTATTGTTTATGGAATCTTTAAGATTCTTCATGCCCTTCTTCATATGGCATGAATTAAGATTTATTGCAATTGGTTATTGATAAAATTAACTCATAAGAAAGACAGTTGTTTTTCACCTGCAAAATTTCATCCTTAACTGATATGTGCATCCTGCACAAACCATATTGAACATCTTAATTATACTAAAATTTGATTGTGAGATGTATATATTACAGATTTGACAAGATTCAACCTCAGAGGTGCTGAACTGACCTGCTCTTCCAGCCCCCATTTTGATGCTGTCTAGACACTTCAGGAATTGCCACAGACCCCAGAAGATCCTGCCTCATCCAACCTTTCAGATGGATCCTGTCAGAACTTCAACCAACCCCTGAGCTTTCTAAGCATACAGAAACAGGATAATAGATGCCTAACCAATTTTAAGTCTAACCAATTTTCTTTTTTTTTTTTTCTAACCAATTTTCTAATTTGCCTACTCCTTTCCACCTCTTTAAAGAATTTCTTGTCATCCCTATTCAGTAAGAAGAAGCCATAGAGAGTCATCAGCCCAGTTCCTTTGATTTGGGTATCTGGTTATGGTTATTTTACAAATTATAGATAGGTTGTCATGTTAAGGAATCATTTGGGAATGGTCATAATTCTGAACAGGGAGGAAACAGTTGGGATGGATTACTACATTTATTCTTGAACAAAACATGTGTATCCATAAACTTACATTGGTATAAATCTTTGTAATTGATATAAATTGAAGTTATAATTTCTTAATTGGTACAGAATTTATATATTGATATAAAATTAAGGTTTTCATTGGCATAAATCTATGTATTGATACAAAATTTAAAATTAATATTGCTACTCTTAYGTAGGCATCTTGTCTATGCAACACATTTAAGAACAAGATGATTAAGTAACTCAAGTTAAGGGTTAGATAGTAAACTCATGGTTAGGTTAGATTCTAATTTAATTATAATAAAGTACTCTCAATTTGCTCAAATAGAAATGGATACATGTAGATAAGGTTTAACAGTTCAAATATACATAGACAGATAGTCTTTATATAGATAGGCTTCAAAATCATCAGAAGTCCACAGAATCTGACAATTAATCATTTCATTATTATTAGAAATTTTGACTAGAGACATGTCTGCTCCTGACAGCACCCACTTCACAATTCAAAGAAGATATTGAACATCTTCACCTCCAGGTGAGGTTATTTACTGTGTCAAGGTAGCTATGGGGCAGAAATTGCCTATTTCATGTGCAGACAAAATACTGTCCAAAATGGACAAAGAGAAAGAGATGTGAGATAGTCGACTACTAATCTCTGCCAAGATAGAATAAGCCAGTTATAAGAAATTAGGGGACTCTCCAGGTAGTCCGCTGTATCTATAATTGTTTCAGTTTTAGAAGCTATATTTGGTGCTTTCCACACTCGTGTAGTATTTCATTTGTTTTCAGGTTTCTGATGGGGTTGAAGACTAATTATAGTCCCATAAGCAAACTTAGGTTGTTTAACAGTAAGGATATGGCATAGAATTAAAACATGGTTTTCAGATTCTGTTACAGGCTAAAATCAAAACATAATTCAGGTGTAGAACTATAAACTCTTTAAGTTAGGAATGATGGTAGAGTACTTTATTTAGTTGACAGATATGATGGTCTGGATGTTAATTGCATATCATACTCTATGATTTACATAATTGTTGACGTTGTACTCAATTTATTTCTGAGAAAAAAAGTTTTTTTTTTATTGGACAGAAAAGGTGAGATGTTGGATATTGGTGCTAATGCTTTGAATCTCTATGTCCAGATACTGAAAGTCCTTGTCCCCAATTGGGGACACTCGTGTAGTATTTCATTTGTTTTCAGGTTTCTGATGGGGTTGAAGACTAATTATAGTCTATCACTATCTATCTATCACTAAAGATTCCAGTGGCCAATAGTTGGGCATAGGACTGGACACTTAAGAGTGGCATGGGTAGGACACAGGGAGAATCACCAGGACTGGGAGAAAAAGAAGGGGACACAGTAGCAGCAGCAGATAAAGCCAACCAATCATGTGAATTTTTGGGTAAGTGGTCACTGGCCACTTCTATGATTGGGTTTGGTGTAGCAGGGGAAGGTTTAGAAGTGCCCAGTCTTTGAGGTAGCCAAGGCATTTGAAATAAGCTAATGTGTGTGTGTCTTTCATCTATGGATCCAAAGATCCCCTGGCTGGATGGCTGGAAGTGTGGCCCACCCAGGAGCATAAATCAGGTTAGATAAAACTACATGCAACAGAAGGACTTTCCCAGATATCACATCAAAGAGCAAAAGATTGAAGGTTTTGTATGACATAGAGTGAAGATAGAGACAAGTGAAGATGAAGTTCTGTAGTAAGTGTGGATAGTATTTCCTTTAGTATTCTGTTGGTTACTCTACTTTACCAGAGATCTGTTGATGGTATGGGGTATGAAAATGCCAAGGTATACATAGAGCTTAAAGTAGGCTTAAAGTGGGTGACTTGAAAGGTGAGTTATGGTCTTTTATCTGACTGGAAGAAAGTAGGTAGCCCTAAGCGAGAGACTATGTTAGAGAGCGGAAGGGTGGTGTATTCCCAGTTGTCAGCTTTACTATATCTGGAATGAACTACAATCCAAAAATGGAGGGCATGCCTGTGATCCAGCTCTTGAGGCAGACACAAGCTTTAGATACAGATCTTGAAGTGGGATGACACATGCTTTTGGTCTGATCTTGAGGCATAGTGGCCATGAAAATTTTAGGCCCAGGCAGGGTGGTAGATGTCTTTTTTTCTATATTCTTTGTTTACATTCCAAAGGCTTTCCCCTTTCCCACTTCCCCCCTCACCATATGTCTCATAAGTCCTCTTTCCTCCGCCCATTCCCCAATCACCCGCCCCCACCATTTCTCTGTTCTGATACTCTCCTACAAAACTAGATCCAGTTTTTTCGGGACAGGGTCCTCTCCTTCCTTCTTCTTGGGAATCTTTTGATTTGCTAATTGTGCCTTGAGTATTCAGAGCTTCTAGGTTCATTAATATCCACTTATCAATGATTGCATTTCATGTGTATTCTTTTGTGATTGGGTTAGCTCACTTAGGATGATATTTTCTAGATCCAACCATTTGCCTACAAATTGCATGAATTCATTATTTATAATTGCTGAGTAGTATTCCAATTGTATAAATATACCGAATTTTCTGTATCCATTCCTCCTTTGAGGGACATCTGGGCTCTTTCCAACTTCTGGCTATTATAAATAAGGTAGATGTCTTTAATCACAAGAGATAGAGGCAAACAGATCCCTGAGTTAAGGC
This sequence comes from Apodemus speciosus, assembly GCA_002335545.1. NCBI lineage: Eukaryota > Metazoa > Chordata > Mammalia > Rodentia > Muridae > Apodemus > Apodemus speciosus. Next base: position 162,404 of record BDUI01000856.1, read on the forward strand.
CAGCTTGGGACAGAGAAAGTTACAAGAACAGCTTAGGTCCAGACATGGTGGTACAGACCTGTAATCTGGACCATACCTTCTGCTGGAGGCCTACATAAGGACAATGGAAGCAGGAAGGATCCCTTCTTCACATGCTTGCACTATTTGCCAGTGTGCCTGTTAGACCCTACTTCTTCAAGATTCCATCTTATGCAGAGGACCAGCTGAAACACCCAGTCTCACGGGACTGAGCAGCATAGCTTCCCATTGTTGGGTTAATTGGACTGCAGACTGTCAGTCATTCCAATAATTTCCCTCAATATGTAGAGACATTCCATAAGTTCTGTGACATAGAGAACCCTGACTAATACAGGTGGTCACTGTTGATGCCCTTATGTTAGTGGTTGGATAGATCTTAACCAAGCCAGAGAATGTATCTTTGCACACTAAGGCATTTACAGTAAGCATATGGGTGAAGTCCACCTGTTAATTACAACCAGGAACCAGTTCCTGGGTCTGGTCAGTGAGAAAAGTAGGGGATCGAATAGTGGAGGTAGGGTTAGTCCGCTGATATGTGTTTCAAGTTTGAGTTAGGTTCTGTAGAAAGGTCTTATTTGCTGGGGTGATTTTGGGTGGGTTTGGAGAAACAAGAGATTTAGGATTATAGTGAATATCTGATCTAAGCAACCTGGAAACCARGGTCTCCAAAGAAGATAGATGGAACATCACAACTTCACTTGAATTGTGGTAACAATAACCACAAGGAAAAACTTCCCCATGCCTCAGCTGCTACCAGGACTCTGCTCAAACCAGGGAATCTACTGATTTGATTGCCATGCTCTGCCTGGTCAAAGTAAGGTCAGTTTTCCCAAGTTCCTTCTCCACAGGAAAGTCTTTCTGACCTGGGTCTGGCAGTCAAAGCTGATGCTGTTCTGGGCGGCAGCTGAAGATTATCGGCTGTCTTTGCCTGATCTTAGTATTCACGCCAGGGAGTTATGACCATGGGTAACTCCAGCTCCTGGGAATCCACACCCTGTAAAATGTTTTAAACAGATTGTTAGTGGGTAGTGAGTGTGTTGGTGTTAAGAAAGAAATGAGTGTGTTTGAAAGAAACATCGTGGGCAGAGAGTGGGATGGTGCATGTTCAGCTGCATCTGCAGTTGGTTTTATTACCATAAACATGCTGTGCAGAGGAGAGATTGACTCTTTTAAGATTTAAATTGGATTTGAGGGCTATAAAGGATGTGGCACTGCTGCTCAGGACTGCATTTACTTGAGTGAGTACAGAAGGCTGCTTTTCCCCTGGGCTTTGCCATTGATGGTTAACAGATTGGCTCAATAGCATTCATTCTTTCCTCCATGGTATGTGAGGGACCGCATTCTTTCCACCATCTAAAACACACAAGGTAGTCAGATAAAGTTGGGCTAAATGGAGGAACTTTACCTCAGAGGACACTTGCCTGCCTGGAAAATAATCATTCAAAGTTAAACCACTTTCCTGTTTAGGGAAAGTTTAGTCCATCTAATTAAATTCAAATTTTCTGTTCCACCATTCGCAGTATTTGAAAGGCATTTTATAATGTATGAGTTTTAAAAATTAAGATACATTTTATCTTTTACCGTTTCACATGCATATTACATAACTTGATGATATATATCCACCCTGACTCCCATACACCTTAACTTCCAACATGTCTCCCTCTCACCTTCATGTTTTGTAAATCAATGATTCTGATTTTATGTGTGAATTCTACCTAGACAAATAGTTATATCTCACGATATCCAAATATTAGCAAGACCTTAATGAAAACAAGATCCATTGCTGATGGTCAAAGTGGTGAGTAAGGTTTATGAGTGACTTCTTTAGCAGATTTCTTATCAGCGTAAAGGAATAGATTAGCGTTATGGAGAGCTTAGCACTTTTAAACTATACAGAAAACAGCATCACATTTAATTCAAAACCCTTCTGTTTTGAGAAGAACATGAAATATAAAAAGAAAATGTCCCGGTTACTTCTATGTTGCTGCAGCAAATTCCATGACCCAAAGTTTCTTGGGTAGATTTGATTTACAGTCTAGGTTACCCCCTGTCATCATGATGTCTGGGTGAGAACTCAAGATGGATCTGGAGCAGAACATGATGGACTCTGCTAAGGATGATACTACCCACAGTGCTGGGACCTCCCAAGACAATTAACAAAAAGAAATGCCCGGTAGACATGCCCACAAACTAATCTGAGAAACTCCTATGTTGAGGTTATCTTTTCCCATGTGACTCTAGCTTGTGTCAAGGTGTGCCATACCAGCCTTGAACAGGTTTTTTTCCAGCATTGAGAAGCCGAAGAGACCTGGAGTGCCTGCCACCATGGGCCTTAATGACCTAGGTGGAGTCATCTGCCGTGGTTGCACACATTACTTCCTACAGGAACTTAGAAGAATAAACTGTCCACTGACCTTACTTTGCAACATAATCCAGCTGAAACAGAGGATGAGTCTGTGGGCTTTCCCTATATAAATGCAGTGCTGAATATTAAACTTGATGCTTGGATCAGAACCTTGTCTTGGCTTCATTCTTCTCTCGACAGCCCCCACCTCCCCACCTTTCTTTTTTATTTCCAGCTCGCCTTTTTAGGTAAACCCAGTTCGTCCATGTCTGCTGGACAGCTGCATCAATGTAACAATAAAAACTAAGCAATACAGAAACCACTTGTAAAATTTCTAGTTTTACCATTTTATCAAGTAATAATCTTGTAATTCAGAGACTCTGTATGTCAAAGAAACTGCTTTTGTTATAGAAGGAGGGCAATTTCTTCATACCTTCTGTAATACCCACATTAGAATGTTACAAATGTTGAAGTCTGGTGTCATGGCTCATTGGTGGCATGCCATTTGATAAGAAACCTCGTAAGTACACTCTCTGGCTACATTACAGACAAGCCATTAGGAGAAAGGAGACAAGTGATGTTACAGACTTCATTTTCAGTTTCATTGTACAAATACACATTTTCATCTGGTCTTTGCAAATCCTCCCTCACCATGCTGTTCTTTCTTTCCTGGTGAGATTAAGTGTTAGTGGTCATGGCTGCCTCTCTGGACTTCTTGAATGAAAGGCTTTTCACCTGGTTAGTAACAGATTCTTGCTTCGAAACAATAGAGTCATGAGATTTGGAACTAATTTTAATTTTACCTAAATAAATTTCATGATAATTTCTAGTAAAATACATCAATTTCTTTACTTCCATGTAGTTTTACTACATGACAAGTTCAAGGCAAATCAGAGGGCAATCATTTTTAAGAGCTGAAATAAAATTTGCTCAAATAATTCTATACTAAAATCAATTGATCATACTCTATCATTTTCACTAGAATGTTTGGCCACTGTCTAAGTACCCTGAGTTCATTTTTTTTGTTCCAACACCCAATTATTTCAAATATTAAACAGCATGGCACTTCATCAATACTTCTAAGCAGTAATTTGAGTTTTCTTGTCRAATTCATGTTCATATAATACAATAGTAAACAAAAAGTTGTTAAAAACTAACCCAATTTGATATTATACATGATAAATATATTTTATTGCATCTAAGGGTTTTTTTTTATCCTTTTTACTTTTCAAATATAAAACATATAAAAACCATTTTTGTAAACCTTTTACGCACTTATAAGTGAAACCATCACTAGGTCCATCCTTGGAAGCAGGAGAAGTTAGCTACTATACATATAGAAACATTTTACAGTTGTTACTTCTGTAGAAGACCTTGGAAGATCTTCTACTCACTGCATTTGGAATGTGACCTCACATCTCTATGAGCTACAGAGCTACCATTTGGATAATGGGGAAGCTGAGCATTTGTTGGCTTACTCATAAGAATGGCTTATCTATAGGACAGGAAAGAGTAGGATGTGACAACTCAGAATCCAGGAGGGAAGAGTGTCCCACAGAGCTAGCTAATAGCAAGTGAGCAGAGGAAGGCCTCTGTGAACTTCCCCTGAGTTCCAAGTGTTAGGGTGGAGAGCTCACAGACACACTGTTTAGCTGTTGAAATGATGTTTTAAGCTCAGGAATCTACTAAAACTGATCTTATATCCTAGCAGAAAAAGAGTTACCATGCACTTGCAGACATTGTAGCATGCAATGACAATGATGGAGTATGCCAACACGTCTAAATTATACAGAGTAACAAAACAGAGATGGCTGATTTGGTGTGATAACTGTTTAACAGGAGGAAGGTTGGGGGAAGGAGTGTTGGTAACCCAGTCCAGAACCTGTCATGGGCTAGTAAAATGCTCTACCACAGACCTATATCCTCAAATCCCAGCTCAGCTCTTCGTTCAGGTCACAGAACAGTTTGTATCTCAGAAGGCAATTTGTACAGCCAGTCCAAAAGGCTTAGAACATTTCATGGAGGCAAGGTAGTTGTTCTAAGAAGAGATTACTCAGAAAGATATGAGCCTGCTTCTGCTTAGACATGACCAAAATCATTAATGTCATTCTTCATGTTCAAGGTGTTCAAGAAATGCATTGTCTGTATAGAGAATAAAAACAGACCTAAATTGGTACATGTATTTGATCTATGACAAAAGAACAAAGGTGATATAATAAAGAAATGATAATCTTCTATAAAAGTAGGGTTTTTCTGTGCCTGCCCTTGTTCCCAAATAATAACACAGAGACCTTTACATTTATTTATAAGCTTCATGCACTAAAGCTGAGCAGATTCTGAGCTATTCTAACCCAACTATGCTGGCCTGACCTTCTTCTCAGTCATGTCCTAGCCACAAGGAATTACCTGCAGTCTTGGTCTCACTCTGGAACCTCCTTCTTCATCTGTGTCACAATGGAGACCCCACCTATGCCCACCTCCTATTCGCTGCCTCTCTCAGGGCACAGAAATCTGGTCCTATCCTCTCCTGCCTAGCTATAGTCTATCCTGATCAGCTCTTTATCAACTAATCAGAAGATTAGTATTTTTATAAAATACTGAGTCAGAAAATGCTTCATAATAATGACAATTACCAATGTTCAGAGTGCAACTAGATCTTTGGGGTACCCAAATCAGAATTCAAATATACAGTACAAAAAAAAAAGCCCCCAACATCTCCCCTTTTTAGTCCAATAAAATGTTTTCATGTACATTAATAAATTATATACAATAAGAACAATCATGAAAACTATCAGGTAAAATAACATTCACAATGTCCAGTCCATTTGTATTTGACAACCTTGGAGAAAGTACTCTACTATCTATCCTATTTTGGTGACTTCAAAGTTCTATACTTAAATCACTTTCTGTCGTACTTGCATTTATCAAGGTATTAAATATCTTTTTAGACTTTCAGACATTTTCTTAAATTCTTAACAACTTAAGCTAATTGTGAGACTATAACTATCTAATCTTCAACCCCATCAGAGACTTGAGAAGGATAAATATTACCTGAGTAATCAGGAAGTGCAGAGCCAGCAGTTCAGGGAAATGCAAATCAAAACAACTCTGAGATTTCATCTCACACCAGACAGAATGTCTAAGATCAAAAAATCAGGAGACAGCAAATGCTGGCAAGGATGTGGAGAAAGAGGAACACTCCTCCATTGCTGGTGGCATCACAAGCTGTTACAACCACTCTAGAAATCAGTCTGACGGTTCCTCAGAAAATTGGACATAGCACTACCTGAGGATCCAGATGTACCACTCCTGGGCATATACCCAGAAGATGCTCCAACGCGTAGTAAGGACACATGCTCCACTATTTTCATAGAAGCCTTATTTATAATAGTCAGAAGCTGGAAACAACCCAGATGCCCCTTAACAGAGGAATAGATACAGAAAATGTGGTACATTTACACACAATGGAATACTACTTAGCTATTAAAAACAATGACTTTGTGAAATTCACAGGCAAATGGATGGATCTAGAAAAATATCATCCTGAGTGAGGTAACTCAGCCACAAAAGAATGCACATGTTATGTACTCACTGATAAGTGGATATTAGGCAAAAACCATGGAATACCCATGATACAACTCACCATATGAAGCTCAAGAGGAAGGAAGACCAAAGCATGGATGCTTCAGTCTTACTTTGAAGGGGGAACAAAATAATCAAGGGAAGTAGAGGGTGGGAGGGACTTGGGAGGAAGAGAAGAGGGGGGGAAAGAGTAGAAGAATCAGGTATGGGAGGAGATGTTAAGAAATTGAACAGAGGTGTGTAGCAATGGGGGAAGGGGAACTGGGGATAGCAACCAGAAAGTCCCAGATGCCAAGAAAGCAAGATCCTACCAGGACCCACTGGGATAACATTGGCTGAAATACCTCACAAAGGGGAGGGGAAACCTGTCAAGACCATATACAGAGGTTAGGCATGGTCCCCTGTTTGAAGGATGTGTTCACCCACCCATCCCCAAAATTTTAACCCAGATTGCTCCTGTCTAAAGGAAATACAGGGACAAAGAGTGGAACAGAGACTGAAGGAAAGGYCATTCAGAGACTGCCCCACCTGAGGATCCATCCCACATGCAGGCACCAAACCCAGACTCTATTGCTGATACCAAGAAGTGCTTGCTGACAGGAGCTTGATACAGCTGTCTCCAGAAAGCCTCTGTCAGATCATGACCAATACAGATGCAGGTGCATGCAGCCAACCATCAGACTGAGCACAGGGACCCCGATGGAGGAGTTAGGGGAAGAACTGAAGGAGCTGAAGGGGCCTTATCTGGTATCAATGGAAGGGGAGGTCCTTGGTCCTGTGAAGGCTTGATGTCCCAGTGTAGAGGAATGCTAGGTCAGTGAGCTGGGAGTGGGTAGTGGACGGGAGAGATCCCTCATAGAAGCAGGGTAAGGGGGCATGGGATGGAGGGTGTGCGAAGAGGGGAAACCAGGAAAAGGGATAGCATTTGAAATTTAAATAAATAAAATATCCATTTTTTTTTTAAAAAGAAGTAACAGAGACAACTGGCTATCTTGACAGTCACAAAAGGTTTCTCAGCAATGGTGGAGCATCCATCTTCAGCCATCTGACCTAGTATATCTTAGAAACTTTTCTGTGAAGCAGGAATTATGAAAGGCTTGCCTTCCTTGGCCTGGCAAAGTTCAGCTGTTGACTTCCCTGTGTCCTGCTGGTCCAGAGCTTGGAAAGCATTCTGTCTGCAGTTGAAGAAAGGGCAGTTTCTTGCTTGGTGGCTAGCTTGCCACTTTTGAAGCAAACTCCATATGGAGGTTCTTCAATGCTCATCGTCTTCTTTGAAGTAATATGGAAGTGCTTCCAGGAAGAGTCCTGCCTTGTTGTCATGAAAAACCTTATATTAATAAAACATCTTTAAATGCCATCTTGTATAGATCTCTGAGGTTTGTGAAGGCTACTTCTTTATCTAAAATCTGAATAGGGAAACGTTGCTTGTTTATAGCTATCTACTACCTGTTCATTCTTGAAAACATATACAAGAGGTTAAATAAAGCTTATTTCTGTAATTAACTAAACTAGTATCTAACATGACCTAACCTAAKTTTGATTGATTGACTTGCATTTCTTTATTATCTTAAATAGTTTGCAATAGCAGTTTTCAAGAACTAGAATCTTAAATGAATTGCATTGGTACAATACTTAAACAAGAGTTGAAACGTAATACAGTGTGTTGTAACAAAAATACAATCTTAAATTTGTATCAAATTGTAAAAATGTCTGGCTTTCTAATAATTTATCCTACCATTCTTATATGACCCTTTTAATTTTCAACCTTTCTCCATCCTCTTCCCCTAACATTAGATAGCAGAGGAAGAGAGATAGAAAAGAAAGAAAGAAAGAAAGAAAGAAAGAAAGAAAGAAAGAAAGAAAGAAAGATCTCTGAATCCAATCGTCCATATTTTGATTCCCCATTGTCTAAGACCATTACCAATTTGTAATCAACCCCTCTCAAATGATGACAAACATCCATTACCCTTACAAGAATTCAAACCCTCTCACCCTATCTCGTAGGAATGAGGAGTTGTTCTGTTTAAATTGCTCCCTGCTGTCTGAGGGTGATGGCTTCTTTTAGGGACCCTAAGAAAATTAGTATATTGGCCATGTCTTAGGAAATTTAGTTGTATCATTTGCCATCTAATTGTGTGATAGGAAAGTGCAGGGCTTAACTGAAGTCTTGTCTGAAACAGTTTGTAAGTCTGGGCCATTTTACCTCACCAATTTTGAAGTTGTTCTGGAGGTAGATTCTTGAAGAAATAGCTATTGAGGTAGTCTGTGAGGTTGTATCATATTTCTAAGGTATCTCCAACTGAATCAGCCAGCAAATTATCCTCCATATAATAGTAAATTGTGGACTGAGAAAATTCTTACAAATTATTTCTAATGGCTGTTGTATAAAATATTTGCATAAAGTAATAGTATTTGTTTCTAGTAGAACTTTCAAATGATGCCTTTTTATTACACAACTATTATTACAAGTAGATATTGAGAAAGCAAACCTTTCTCTACCATGTTCTTATGATTGTGAAAAAGCAATCTTTTAAATAAAAAACTATAATATATCATGCCTTAATTAACAAAGAAGGGAATGGGAATCTAGGCTGTAAAGAGCCCATTGGCTAAATGACTTAACTGATTGCTCTCAGATCTGTTAATAGGGTCCATTTTCAAGATTTCTTTTTAATGAGAAATATAGGTAAATTCTAAGGGCTGGTGGACTTTTCTGCATTTTGAGCCTCCAGCTGCTCTTGGACTAGCTGTTGTAGTGCCTGTAAATTTTCTTTTGTTAAAGGCCATTGTTCTACCCAAACAGGTATATCAGTTATTCACCTTAGTGAGAGGATTGTTGGTATTCTGCCAGCAGTGGCTCCCTATATAAAGGGGACTCAGCCTCTGCTTTGTCTTGATTATGGACATTTGGACAGTACATGACTGTTCTTGGTAAGTTTTTAGATACCTTCATCAGGAACATCTCCTAATTTATGGCTTGTCCCTGAAGTTGGAGAGTGCTAATCTGTTCTTTCCATTGTTGCTATATATCTCTTCCCCACAAATGCATGCATATATTAGCCACAAATGGCTTAAAGTTTTCTATTTGACCTTCTGGTCACATACACAAGCTACTTTACACTTTTTTTAAAATCAAGAATAAAGTTCAAATCCCTAGAAATTGAATATCTACCTCATGAAGAGGCCAATCTTGAGGCTAAGATTTTGGTGATATTTTTGCTATATCTGTTACATCTACTTTGTCTTCTATCTCCATATTATTTATAAATACCTTTAGCTTTGGCCTCTGATAATCTATAGAAGTTTGACAAAATACTTGGTTTTTGTCTTATCTCTTGAAGCTGCTCTAACTTTTACATCTGGGTTTTCAATGTTTATCTTCAGAGCAGTGTTCATTAATTGTCATTTTTTCATTTTTATTTTTTGATTTTTTGCTGCTGACTTGAAATGACTGATTTGAGTTTGATATTGGGGCCTGCAAGAGACCCCACTGGGTATTTCAGAACAAGGGTTACCCTGTATGTCTTTTATTGATCTGCATACATTAATCCAATGCTGGCTATTGCTACATTTTCTGTATATTCTAGAAGGCTCAGACTCTCTTTTGAAATCAGTTTGACTCTGCTTACAATTCTTTCTGAAATTACTTTGTTTACCCAAACTAAGACATTTGACAGTTTGAATTTTCTCAAAACATTTAGAAAACCCTTTTTCTATCAAAGTTACATCATATGAATGAGAAACCATATCAGTCGGGTTTTCTAATTCATGTATTGGTGCTGAGCTTAAATGATCACCTTCTTTGAATTCAGTACTAGCATTTTCAAAAGCCAAAGATTCAATCAGTGCTTTCCTAGCTTCTGGGTCTGATACTATTCTATTTCTAGCTGTTATCAATCTTTTGTAAAAAAAGAAGTCAGTGAATATTTTTTTTGTATCTAGCATAATCTGAGTCAATGGTTCAAGTCTTTGTCATGTTTCTTCAACCCTGTCCCAAGCATTTAAGTCTGCCTTATAACATACTTCAAAAGTGGCCTTGTTATATTTAATTTGCACCTTTAGCATATGGACATCTCTCTAGCAGCTGATTTTGGGAAAAACTGATACCTCTGACCATATTTCTCTGTATATTTGTAGCTTCTTTACACCATGATCACCATTGTAACTGAGGATCAGATTCTAATATTGCTTGTGTCATATTTTTTCAGTTTTGGAGGATTATTCTAAGTCAGCCAAGAATTTGATATCTGCTTCATGAACAGTGAATGCATGCTGAATGAAGTTACACTTTGCTTAAATTTTTAAAAATCTAGCCCATTTACAGGATGCTATCCAATTTCTTCATAATCTTGTGGGTTTACAGCTACTGCCCACATGTTATGCAGTCACTGGTTTACTAACAAGCTTTATCTGCCTTTCATTAATTTATTATATTGCAGGACAGTAGGGTCTGGTCTTAACTTCTCTGAGTTTATTTCTCATTTTCATTTAAACATTTTTTCCTAATTTTTCTTTTAAGACTTGTCTTTACTTTTCATTTTCTCCCTTTCTTGTATCTCTAAATTCCTTTTCTTTGAGAAGGCACAGAAAACCATGATGGCTATTAAGATAAGATATAGCAACATGGTAATAATTATAATCAATTGTCTTTGTTAGGGTTTCCATTGCTGTGAAGAGACAACATGATCAAGGCAACTCTTACAAAGGAAAACATTTAATTAGGCCTGACTTACAGGTTCAGAAGTTCAGCACGTTATCATCACCAGAAAGAATGGCGGCATCCAGGCAGAAAAATGATGCTGGAGAAGGAGCTGAAAGTTCTATATCTTGAACTGAAAGCAGCCAGGAGCATACTAGCTTCTAGGTGGCTATGAGGAGGGTCTCAAAGCCCATTCTCACAGTGACATACTTCCTTCAACAAGGCCACACCTCCTAATAATGTCATTCATTCCCTGGTACAAGCATATTTAAACTACCACATTCCACTCTCTTACCCCCATAGGTTTGTTCAAACACATGAGTCTATAAGGGCCATACCTAGCCATACCATAATGCTAAAACATTTAGTCAACTTCAAAAGTCCCTGTTGTCTATCACAGTCTCAACATTGTTAAAAGTCCAAAGTTTAAAATGTCTGTTCTGATGTTCATCAAATCACTTAATTGTAATCCCCCATAAAATCAAAATTGAAAAGTAAATCACATACCTTCAACATCACAGTATATACATTACCATTCCAAAATGTCACAGTGAGGAAATACCAGACCATAGAAAGACCAAAAGTCAAGTCTTGAAATAAAGACTTGTCTTTGTTTTTCATATTTCTCCCTTTCTTATATCTCTAAAGGTCCCCCCTTTTTGAGAAGACCCAGAAAACTACGATGGCTATTAAGATAAAGATAAGATATACAAACATGGTAATAATAGTTAGGGTATTATAAGGAACTCTAGTATCTCCGTGTCTGTTGTCAAAGCACTCTTCAGATCTCCAACTCGTTTCTGCTTTGGTGACTGCAGCACAATTCTTTCACTTTGGCTGTTTTTACTCCCTGTGTTAACAGCTTTGTTCAGCAGGTATACTACCYCTCTAGCATCTTGAACATCTTGGGGTCTCCAAGGCAACTTAACATTAGAGCTTCTTGTTCTAATGTCTGGGATGGACACATCTTCTGGGATCCTACAAAGGGCTTGGTTCACATCTCTAGCTCTGTTCTCTGTAGCACTCCAGGGTCTAGTTGACTTTACTCCATTGCTGCTGCTGTTCTTGGTGATCATCCCATGGTACTGGCATCTTCCACATGCTGGGGTTTTTCACTGCAACTAGGCTTTACCAATAACCTCTCATAGGCTTACTTCATGGTGCCAAGCCTCATCTTTACATGACCCCTTCAGTCCTGGGATGTCAACTGCAACTGAGGCTCCACCTTCACCAGTGGCCTTTCCTGGCCTCTCACAGTGCCAAGTGTCAGCTGTTCTCCATGACTCCTTCATAATTTCAAAACTAGTCCTGCCTGGGTAACTCTTACAGATTACCAAGTCTGGCTTCCAACAAGAGGAGCTTCTTCATGCACTCAGAAAACGCTTCTCAGAGTTGCTGGTTTCTTCTTAATCACTGCTAATTTCTTAGCTCTAGCTAACCAGCATCAATTGTCCCAGTAAATCCTTTATTCTTGACTTTAAAGCCAGAGCCACATGGCTAAAGCTTCCAAGTTCTGCTCTTGCTGGGGCTGGAACATGTCCCCCTTTTCTACTACATTATCATTACTTTTCTGTTTTCCAACTTTTTCACTGCCTAAATTTGACTGTCCTGGAACTTGCTCTGTAGATAGACATTGAACTCAGAGATCTGCATGGCTCTGTCTCCTGAGTACTGGGATTAAAGGCATGTATCACTATGCTGGGACCTAAGCTTTTCTCTACTTGGAACTTGCTCTGTACCAGGATGACCTTTAACTCAGAGATTTGCTTGGCCTCTGTCTACTGGGATTAAAGTAATGAACCACTATGCCTGGACCTAAGCTTTTCATTGTCACTATCCCTCAAGATCTGGATCAATAGCCTCAAGAGCTAGAACAGGTATGCCCTGTTTCTGGATTGTAGTTCATCCTAGATTAAATATCCAAATGAAAACAATATCCAGGTCATAATAATGCTTAACATGATATAACTCTTCCTGGAAACATATACAAATTAGACTAGCTGAGTAGGATCTTGTTTTGAGGTCCCAACTCCCTTAATTCTATTTAATATAATTGAACATAGGATTTAGCTCTATTCCACATCCTGATGCCCCTTTATTACTTGAAACATACATTAGTATTTATCCTTTCTAAGACTGCCTATTTGATCAAAATATTTCTCAAAAGAGTCTTTAGGGAAGAGCCTAAACTTGGTTGATTTGAGACTTCCTTTGTTAATACAATTAATCTGACTCTCTTCATTTTAGCCTCAGGCAGATTCCTCAGACCAGGGCAAAAGGAAGCCACATTCCACACCAAAATATCACAAGAACAGTCTCTAGGTCACATACTAACATTCTTCTCCTCTGAAACCTCTTGAGCTAGGCCCTCACAATTGAAACCACCCTCAGWACTACTGTCTTCCATGTTTATACTAGAATGACCCATTAAACCCCACTTAAAGCATTCAAATACTTTCCAAACTTCCAGAATCTACACTCCTCCAAACAAAACTATGATCAGGCCTATTACAGAAATATTTCAGTATCTGGTACTAGCTTCTGTTTCAGTCAGGATTTTATTGCTGTGAAGAGACACCATGGTAACTCTTATAAAGGAAAACATTTAATTGGGGCTGGCTAGAGTTTCAGAGGTTCAGTGCAATATCATCATGGCAGGAGGCATGGCAGCGTCCACCCAGACATGGGATGTTGGAGAAAGAGCTGAGAGTCCTACATTTTGAACTGAAGGTAGCCAGTAGAGTCTCAAAACCCACCTCCACAGTGACACACTTCCTCCAACAAGGCCACACCTACTCCAACAAAGCCACACCTCCTGATAGTACAGTTCCCTGGGTCAAGCACTTTCAAACCACCACATTGACATTGTATCACTTTCTGTTAAGATATTTATCTTTGTTTAGTACTTTTGGGGTTTTGATTATTATGTGGCGGGAGGTATTTCTGTTCTGGTCCAGTCTGTTTGGAGTTCTGTAGGCTTCTTGTATATTCATGGGCATCTCTCTCT
>BDUI01000856.1:177875-192852 GCA_002335545.1 Apodemus speciosus
AACAGGGAAGTGGGAAGGGGTGAATAGGGGAACAAGGGGAGGGAAAAAGACATATGGGACATTGGGGGGGACCAGAAAAAGGGAAATGAAATGTAAATAAAGATTATATCCAATAAAAAAGGAAAAAAAAAACAAAAAAATAAAAAAAGATATTTATCTTTCCAACTTCTGTCTCATTTTAAGGCATCTAAAATAAAATAGCATTATGTCAGGTTCAAACTCTGTTTTATTGTTATTTTCATCCTAACATATCTTATTCTTTTTAATTTTAGGTAATTTTCTCTTTAAGGACTTTATTTTATTGATTTCAAACTGTTTATATTTATCTATTATGTGCTACACCCAGTCTTCCTTTTTCCTAGCATTTAATCATAATTCCAAAAACTTTTTACCTGGTTAGAATCTCAGCTGTGCTCAGATTTCTTCTTCTGCGCTTTTGCCTGGCTTCTACTGTTCAGTTCAGTCCTTGTACTGTGGCTGGCTCCACACCAGCCCTTCTGCTTACAGGAAAGAGATATGTGTGCTGTCTCCATGTGTCTGTAGCTGGTGTTTACCAAGTTGCTCTGCTCCAGGGAAATACTTCTGAGGGCTCCAGCTGAGCCTCCATGTTCCCACAGGTCTGGACTGTGTAGAACTTTTGGGCCAAGCCCAAGTGAACATGTAGCTGCTTTTCCCTGAGTCTCCACTCTGCCAACTTTCTCTTCAGAGCAGCATGGATGACCTTAGCTGCTTTGTTCATTATTAGCTCGTCAYGAGTGCAATTCAAGTACCCAGCAGCCAGCATAGCAAAGGCTCTGAGAGGAGCTGCATTAGGCCTCTCCTGCTACTTGCTGGCTTTTTTGGTCTGTCTTCCACATCCTGAACTTATCTCTGTTTCTGAGCTTGGACCTGTCTTAAGTTTGGATTCTGTGCCTAACATGTTGGGAACAAAATCTAAAAGTAGGGTTATTTTCTATGCCCACTGTTGTTCATAAATAATGACACAGAAACCCTTGTATTTGTTTATAAGCTTCATACACTATAGCTGGGTGCTACTGAGCTATTCTAGCCCAACTATGTTGGCCTCGCCTACTTACTAGCCAATCCCCAGCCATATGGTTACCTGTCATCTTGGTCTTGTTCTGGCACCCCCTTTTGCATCTGTGTACTGATGGTGATCCTTCTTGTACCCACCCCACTCTCTCTCTCTGGGCATGGAAATCCCACCTTATCTTCTCTTGCCTAGCTATAGGCTAATCAGCTCTTTACTGATCAACCAGAAGATGATGGGGATGAATGTTTCATAAAATACTGAGTCAGAAAATTATTCATAACAATGATAATGCTTGGTCCAGACTACAACCATATCTCTATGGTACATAAATCTGCATTCAAATACACAGTGCACATAACCATCCCCCAACAATCTTCCTAACAGATGATGCTAGAACAACCAAATCCCTATAAAATAACAACAAAAACAAAAACAACAGGTCTAGAGACAGGCTCTAAACCCTTTAAACAGTAGACTTAAATGTATAATTCAAAGTCAAGACACATACAAGGCATATAATAAAATAAATCTAAAGGACACAGAATTTGGCAATGACATTTTAGATATAATGCCAAAGAAACAATGCGTGAAGGAAAGAATTGACAAGCTAGACCTCATTAAAATTCAACACTTTTGCTCATCAAAAGACTTTGTCAAAGAAATGGAAAGAGAAGCCACAGACTAGAAAAGAATATTTCCAAAGACAAATAAGGGACTGATTTTCAAAATACACAGAGTAGTCTTGGATCTCAGTGGTAAGAAATGTGTTTCAACATAAGGTGCTAACAGTCTTCCCACTTGCTATATGTGAACAAATACTCATATGAATGGTTGTTCTATACTGTAGTTCATCAGGAAAGTGCAAAACAGAGCAGCGAATACTACTGTCCATCTCTAAGATGGTCCCAATCAGAATAGAGACATCCCTGGATACTGAGAAAACACGAGGCATCAGGAACACTCCATCATTGCTGATGGAGATGAAGTTTTACAGTTGTTTTGTAACCAATTCAAAAGCTTCTAACAGCACTAGTCATGCTCTTGCCACAGGATCTAGAACTTGCAGTACTTGAGCTGAAGCTTGGTGCTCTTAGAAAAGCCTGGACTGCTTAAACCCAGAAACAGCTAACAGTCCCAAGAACAAGTGCATTAATTAAGAATCTGTGGCACACCTAGACAACTATGATATTAATCAGCACCGAAAAGAAATGAGCTAAGAGGTTATGAATCAAAACAAGAACACTTTCAATTCACATTTCTAGGAGAAAAGCTGTTGTGACAAGGCCATATTTCCATGTTCATGATATTTTGAAAATGGCAAAACTACCAAGACCAGAAAATAACAGTTGTTGCCAAAGGAGAGAAGAGGGATAAACAGTCAGGAAACAAGATTTCCAGGCTGAAAAACTGATGATTTGTTTCTTCTAATGGTGGGTATAAACTGACCCATTTGTCAATGCCCATAGGATATACACACTGAAAGTGATCCCAAGGTAAATCAGGAAGTTTGGGTAATAATTACTTCTTATTTGAGATGTTTTCCTTTTTCTTTGTTACTCAACAAAATGTCTCACGTTGGTTTTGCTGTTCCTGCTCCAGATGTGAGATGAACTTATGAGCTCTTTTTTTATGTATTCGCTATATTTCCACTCATTGCCCCCTCCTGGTGACCCCTCCCACAATCCTTCCCCTCACCCCTTCTCCTCTGAGTGGGTGGGGGTCCCCTGGATATTCCCATACCCTGGTACATCAAGTCTCTGTGAAGCTAAATGTATCCTCTCCCACTGAGGCCAGACAAGGAAACCTAGCTAGAAAAACATATCCCAGGTACAGATAACAGCTTTTGGGATAGCCCCCTCACAGCAGTTGTTTGGGACCCACAAGAAGACCAAGCTGGTGGCTCAGTCTCAGAGAGCCACAGGGTCCAGCTTAGTTGACTCTTAGTTTCCCTGTGGAGTTCCTATCCCATTTAGGGCCCGCAATTCTTCTATTCCTCCATAGGAGTCCTCATGCTCCATCCACTGTTTGTGTCTGCATCTGTCTGAGTCAGCTGCTCAATGGATCCTCCCAGAGGACAGCCATGCTAGACTCCTGTCTGAAACCATACCAGAGTATCATTAATAGTGTCAGGGAGTGATGCTTGCCCATGGGTTAGGCCTCATGTTGGGACAGTTATTGGCTAGCTGTTCCCTCAGTTTCTGCTTCACCCATCATTCCTGCATTTCTTGCAGTGTAATTCTTACTAAGCAAGTGAAAATTCTGTATGACAAGAACTTCAAGTCCCTGAAGAAAGAAATTGAAGAAGATATCAAAAGATGGAAAGATCTCCCATGCTCATGATTAGGTAGGATTAACATAGTGAAAATGGCCATTTTACCAAAAGCAATCTACAGATTCAAAGCAATCCCCACCAAAATTCCAACATATTTTCTACAGACCTTGAAAGAGCAATTCTCAACTTCATATGGAAAAATGAAACACCAAGGATAGCTAAAACAATCCTGACCAATAAAAGAAATTTCAAAGAAATCACCATCTTTGACCTCAAGCTGTACTAAGGAGTAATATTAATAAAAATTGCATGGTATTGGTACAGAAACAGACACATTGATGCATGGAATGGAATTGAAACCCAGAAATAAACTCACACACCTATGGATGCTTGATATTTGACATAGAAGCAACAACCATACAAAGGAAAAAACACAGCATCTTCAATAAATAGTGCTGGWCTAACTGGATGTCTGCATGTAGAAGAGTGCAAATAGATCCATATTTATTACCCTGCACAAAACTCAATTCCAAGTGGATCAAGGACATCAACATAAAACCAGGATGAGCTATTTTTAAAAGGCATTGCTTCTCCCAAGAGGTATGGTAGTTTGAAATGAAGCTCTGGGAACTGGTATGTAGAAAGATGGTATTCTTTCTAGCTCACTTCAGCACATAGTTTTGTGTCAAAACTTCTAAGTTCATGGGCTGGGTACATGGCTCAGTCAGTAAAGTGCTTACTCTGTAACCATGAGAACCTAAGTCTGATCTACGTAACATTCGAAATAGAAGCCTAGTGATGCATGCTTATTTCTAGTGATGGAGACAGGTAGGGAAGTGAATCTCTGAAGCTCACTGGCCAGCCAGGCAGCTTAGTCTATTTGGTGGGCTCCAGGCCATCAAAGAACTCATCTTTTTTTGTTTTGTTTTGTTTTGTTTTTTGTTTTTTCCAGACAGGGTTTCTCTGTGTAGCCCTGGCTGTCCTGGAACTCACTCTGTAGACCACGTTGGCCTCGAACTCAGAAATCCGCCTGCCTCTGCCTCTCAAGTGCTGGGATTAATGGCGTGCGCCACCACYGCCCRGCTCAAAGAACTCATCTTAAAAATAGTTAGTGCAGGGGCTGGAGAGATGGCTCAGTGGTTAAGAGCACTAACTGCTCTTCYGAAGGTCCCAAGTTCAAATCCCAGGAACCACATGGTGGCTCACAACCATCCTTAATGAGATCTGACACCTCTTCTGGGGTGTCTGAAGACAGCTACAGTGTACTTACATATAATAAATAAGTAAATATTAAAAAAATGGTTAGTGCAGCTACATGCACAAATCTTCACCTAAATCCACACACATGTACTTTACAGACAAAAGACACAAGTTCATATTGATACTTCTGATTAAAACTTATTACAGTTTTATGGTAATTTGTCTTATTTCACACTCTCATCACTTTGCTTTATATGAAAAATTGTTCTTCAATAATAGTCACTATAACATTAAAGGATTTTATTTCACAATGTTCATAAATGCAGCTACATGCCAAAATGCTAGGGTGCTACTGGCATGAACCATTTATGACTTCTAAAAATCTTTGTTAGTTAATTTTTCAAAGTGGCCATGAGGAAAAATAAATCCCATGAAGAATGGCATTAGCAGCAGAATAATTTGATTAGTTAAAATAGTAATTTATTGGTAGTTACAGTTCAATTTGAAATATAAGTTCATTGATCTGTATGATTTGGTATTTTTCCCTTTTTGCCTCAGTTCTATTTTTATTTTTTATTAACTAATTAATTTATATCACAAGTRCTGTCCCCTCCCCCACTGAGAGTGTCCCCCTTTCCCTTCGCTTCTGATGGGGTGGGATTCCCCTGGGTATTCCCCCACCTTGGCACATCAAGTCTTTGCCAGATTAGGCACATCTCCCACTGAGGCCAGGCAAGAGAGCCCTGTTGGGGAACAAATACACAGTCAGGCTATAGCTTTAGGGAGAGCCTCTGCTCCAGTTGTTGCCAGGTCCTCATAAACACTAAGCTACACATGTGTTGCATATGTGCACATTCCAGCCTGTATGTTTTGTGGTTGGTGACTCAGTTTCTGAGAACTCCCAGAGGTCCAGGTTAGTTGACTCTCTTAGTTGACCTCTGGGGTTCCATCTGCTTCAATCCTTCCTCCAAATCTTCCGGAAGAGTCCCTAACCTTCATCCAATGTTTGGCTGTTGGTATCTGCATTTATTCCAATCAGCTATTAGAGAGATCCTCTCAGAGAACAGCTAGGCTAGTTCCTGTCTGCAAGCATAGCAGAGTATAATTAATAATGTCAAGGATTGGTGTTTGTCTATGAGATGGGTTTCAAGTTGGGCTGATTATTGGCTGGCCATTCCTTCAGTCTCTGTTCTATGTTTGCTCCTGAATTTCTTTTAGGTACGACAAATTTTGGGTCAAAAGTTTTGTGGGTAGGTTTGTATTGTAGTTTGAATCTGCTTGGCCCAGAGAGTGGCACTATTTGGAGGTGTGGCCATGTTTGAGAAAGTGTGTTACTATGGGCATGGGCTTTAAGACCCTCATCCTAGCTGCCTGGAAGCCAGACTTCTCCTAGCAGCCTTCAGAGGAAGATGTAGAACTCTCAGCTTCTCCAGCACCATGTCTGCCTGGATGCTGCCATGCTCCTGCATTTATGACAATTGACTGAACCTCTGAACCTGTAAGCCAGCCCCAATTAAATGTTGTCCTTATAAGAGTTGCCTTGGTCATGATGTCTGATCACAGCAGTAAAACCCTAAGACAGTTGGTGTCCTTATCCCTTCACTCTCCTTATTACAGAAGGTAGCCTCTTCAGTTTCTATATTCCCACTGTTAGACATCATGGCTAAGGCCCTTTACATTGACTCCTGGGAGCCTCTCCCTTCTCAGTTCTCTGGGACATCCTAAAGATTCCCCCCACAACCCCCCCAGCAGCTGCAGATTTCCATTAATTCTCCTTCCTGGTCTTCTGGGTCTCTCTCCTGTCTCTCCCCACACCTGGTCCTACTCTCGTCCATTACCCCTCCTTCTGCCTCCTATGACTATTTTATTCCCCCTTCTAAGTGAGATTCAAGCATCCTCACTTGGGCCTTCTTATTTAATTTTTTGGGGTCTGTGGACTGTATGTATTGTGAGCATTCTATGCTTTATAGCTAATATCCACTTTCAGTGAAACCATACCACGCATATCCTTTTGGGTCTGGGTTACCTCACTCGGAATGATCTTTTCTAGTTCCATCCATTTGCCTGAAAAATTCACGATATTCTTGTTTTTAGTAGCTGAACAGTATTCCATTGCATAAGTGAACCACATTTTCCATATCCATTCTTCAATTGAGAGACATCTGGGTTGTTGCTAGTTTCTGGCTATTATGAATGAAGCTGCTGTGAACATAGTGGAGCATGTGTCCTTGTGATATGGTCTAGGATCTTTTGAGTATATGCTCAGGGGAAGTATAGCTGTGTCTTCAGATAGAACTATGTCCAATTTTATTCCAGAGTGGTTGTATAAGTTTTCACTTCTATAACAATGGAGGCAGCTCCACTTTTCCAGCATGTGCTGTTGCTTGAGATATTTTAGCCATTCTGAGTGGTATATAGTGGAATCTCAGGTTTGTTTTGATTTGCACTTCCCTGATTACTAAGGATATTGAACATTTCTCTAAGAGCTTATTGGCCATTTGAGAGTCCTCTATTAAGAATTCTTTGTTTACCTCTGTACCCCATTTTTAAATTGGGATATTTGGATTTTTGAAGTCTAATTTCTTGAGTTCTTTATGTATTTTGGATATTAGATCTCTGTCAGATATAGGGGTAGTGAAGATCTTTTCCCAATTTGTAGGCTGTCCTTTTGTCCTATTGACAATGTCCTTAGCCAAAACAGAAGCTTTGCAGTTTCATGAAGTCCCATTTATTAATTGTTAATCTTAGAAACTGAGCGATTGGTGTTCTCTTTAGGGAATTGTCTCCTGTACCAATACATTCAAAGCTATTTCCCACTTTCTCTTCTGTGAGATTTAGTGTATCCAGTTTTATATCGAGGTCCTTGATCCAGTCAGACTTGAGTTTTGTGTGGGGTGATAAATATGGATCCATTTGCATTCTTTTACATTCAGGCACCAAGTTAGACCAGCACCATTTGTTGTAGATGCCTTTCCCCAACTTGTATGGTTGTTGCTTCTTTGTCAAAAATCAAGTGTCCATAGGTGTGTGGATTTATTTCCGGGCCTTTAATTTGACTCCATTGATCAACCTGTCTGTTTCTGTACCAATACAATGCAGTTTCATCTATTTCTCTCCAGCATAGCTTTCAGTTCTATTTTAAATTGGCAAAGCATTTAACTTTGCTCAAAAGTAAACAGAGTACTCAAGAAACAGGGTCTTGCTCCCTGTCACCACCCCATGGCGCAGACAGGAAACACATTTCATTACTTTTGTGTGTTTCTTTTTAAAGTAGTCAAATATGTGTTATTTTAGAGTGGTCATTTCACTGCAGATATGAAACTATTCTCTATATTCCTTGAGCTCTGCCCGGCTCGGTGGGCCATTTGCATAGGATCTGCTTCCAGCAATTGCCACCTGGTCTTCTAATGCTGATTCTTTCTCTCCCTAGGTCTCCTGGATTTAGGATTTAAATTCTCTTGTAGAGAAGAATAATCTCTTAAACTCCACTTAATTATGTAGTGGCGTACTTAGCAATAGAAGCAGGAACTTGAACAGGTTTGCGACTAGCTTTAACTGTAACATCACTGGTATTTACCTTGTGGCTCACGCTGTTTCAGACTAGTGCATAAATCCCATTCCCTGCTTCCTTTCAGCCACTTAAAGTTCTTGCAGCTCATCTTGCATTTTACTTGCAGTGTTGCACAGGGACATAAAAATATTAAATATTTTAATGTTTACAGAACTATTTGCAAAAGCAGCATACATTTTCATTTTATAAAACATTGTAAATGGGGCTAGAGAGAAGGCTTGGCCATTAAGAGTGCTTCCTTCCCTCACCAAAGACTCAAGAACCCACATCAAGAAATTCTATTTCTTGTCTAAGGAAATATTCTCATTTTGACAAAATCTGGCCATTTTTAAAAGAACCAGGTTTATTTAATTATTGGCCAGTGTTGTTGAGAATGGGCATATACCCAGAGGATTCCCCAGCATGCAATAAGGACACATGATCCACTATGTTCAGAGCAGACTTATTTGTAATAGCCAGAAGAAGCTGGAAAGAACCCAGATGTCCCTCAATGGAGGAATGGATACAGAAAATGTGGTGTATTTACACAATGGAATACTACTCAGCAATTAAAAACAATGACTTCATGAAATTCTTAGGCAAATGGTTGGAACTGGAAAATATCATGCAATATAATCTTAGTGGTAATTTGATACAAAGCCATTTCCTGTAGATGGAAATGTTGCTCTTTCTTTCACATTGTTTTCTGTTCATGCTCCCAGAACAGCCAGATCTCCACCTTGCTTTACACCCACTGCAGGCTCTGATTTCCCATATGCCTTTCTCTCCATCACCATAACTGATTGTCTAGTTGATGGATTCACACCACCTCAGCATCTAAGTTGTGCTACCTTAAAACAGTTCTAGCTTCTCCCATTCCTCACAAATGTGTGCACCTGCAAGTATTTTGTATTTCAAAAACAGTTGCAAGATGCTTATATATATATGACAGCACTGTACTATTCCAGAGAAAGAAGTTTCTGTTGTGTCACCTTTAACATCTGTCTTCCTCTGGTTGTTACATTTCCCGAACATCAAGTATTTTTCTTCTATTTCTTTTAAAAATTATTCTACATTCCATGCTTGGCACAGTGCCTGCCTGGTACATACGTAGTATTCTATAAATATCCATTGATTGAAAAGATGGATGGATAGATGCTAAGGTCTGTGACATCATTTAAATTTTAATTCAATAGTAGATAACTTAGCTATAGTTTCAGTATGGTTCTGATACAAAATGGCTCAAGATACTAAATATTTTAATTTGTTTCCTCAATGAGCTATAAAAAACCCACTAGCATAACCTTTTACATAGGAGAAAATTAAATAGCAAGAGGGTGCATCAAAAGCGAAAATGATTTTCACCCATGGGGTAAGCAATTTATAGATGCCTATTTTCCTTTGTGAAATAGCCACAATTGTGTTTATCTAGTGCTTTCTAAGATTACTGACATTAGGTCTGCTCCCTGTAGAGACAGGAGGGGAATCTGGGAGAGGGTGAGACCATGATAAGCATTTAGAATGAATAGTTCATGTCCTATGTCTTCAGAGGCTACTTGGAGACTGTATGTATCTGGTCTCTTCCCTTTTAAGAACAATGCATTCCTGAACATGTGTATTCTCTTGATTGTCCAGTGACCAAGGCATTACTTGGTAGTTGAGAATGATCAGGGCAACAGGAGACACACACACACACACACACACAGAGAGAGAGAGAGAGAGAGAGAGAGAGAGAGAGAGAGAGAGAGGTGGGGGGGCAGCCTCTACAGAAGCAGTATCCTTAAATCAGAACAATTGGGTAGCTCTTTCTCCACAGGAGTAGGGCCTTGTCACCATGGGTTGGGGGGTTTTAGAGGGTAGAAAAGGGAACATTTTGGCTGGGGAGAGTCAATCTTCAATCTCAAAGTGGTAGATATCAATAGAGTTTGGTGTGTTACCTACCTTACCAGAAGCTTTCTGGATCCCAGCACCCTGCAGGAGCTGTTATCAGTGTCAATGGGTCTGGAGTTTCTTAGCCCACCTGAAGCTTTTTAAGAGAATTAATGAATTCTCCATCACTCAAATCCTGTCTGTTCCATGCAAGTAGCAATGTCTGGCTTCATACAAGGGACCTTGAAAATGAAAAAAAATAAGTACGTATCTGATGCTGTATCTTTTCAGTTTTGTTTGCAGAAGAAAAACATGCAGGTCCCTTCTCTACCTTTTCTTATATCAATGTCATTATGGAATTTTTATCTCAATCTGGTGCTTGGCTCTTTAAACTGTTCAGGCCTTGGCATCAGTGGAATATAGGCTTATGTTCTAGCCCTACACTAGATAGAACTTTGGTATGTTTCTTAAACTCCTTGGTTCAGAGATTCCCTATCTGTCTAAGGGAGATAGATGATCTTTAGTTTCTAAGGGAAGAGGYGACCACATATGAATCTCCTGAAAACAGCAGATGCAAAATGACTATCTTAATGATCAAAATCTACAGAAAGGGAAAGCCTTAATTTCCTCCAGAAAAAACAGGGTTCTGCCTCTTAAAGGACCTGTACCACATAGTTATTAAGTATACGATGTGTCTACAGTTAGGCTGTCTTTGATCCCAGGGCCACAGGGAAGGAGGAAAGAGCTCAGGTGACAGCAGGTGCAAGGGGTGGGGGATGCAGAGACCGTGGCTTGGCCTGTGAGATGATGGCACCTAATCTAACATTACTGATAACTGTAATTTAACTTCATACTTACTAAGTGATAAATCTATGTGTTTCATATGTATTTGTGCCTTTGTATTTCTGACCCCTAGTGAAAAGACAGCAACAAAGGTTAAATATTCTATGCATAATTTATATCCTCCCTTCCAACTCTCCCCAATGAAATCTCCTACCCTATTTTTAAAATTTCAATCTTTCCTTTCCTTTATCTTTATTAAGTTTGTCCTTTTTCTACAATGAATGCCATGGAAACCCAACTCCCATACAGTGGAGGAAAAGATAATTTTAGGGATGATTTAAGCTATAAACACATTTTGCTTACAGCTCTCCCTTCATCCCTGGGCGATCCTGACTGAGGCTGCATTGAGTCTCTGGAGTCACTGGGAGTTTTTTGAATAACCATTAACCCTGAAGGAAGGTTCAGGTTGGGGTCAGTATTGCTTAATTGCAGTTTGGGATTAGTGGCATGGTTTTTGGTGACTTTATCCTGTGTGCTGGCCTTCTTGTATAAGAAAATTCACGCAACTGAAATTTTTGGCTTGCTTGAAAGTTTAAATGGGGATTTGGAGCAGGAGGCATAGATCCAAGGCTGTTTTTACTGAAATGCCATTCAGTTTGCTTCCAGCTGGGTGTGGCTAGCCAGTGAGCTTACTTTTATTTATCTACCTCCTGTGGGCTTGCTTTGGAGGAGCACCTGGACTCTTCAAAACATCACTTTAAAGCCTTCTCAGGTATAAGGCTTCTTTAGAGCTGTTTGTTCTTTGTGGTGTAACAGGGAAGCCTTCTCATAAACATTCCTGACTATTCAAACCCAGAGTTTAGGGGACAGGCAAGACCATTTTTTTTCCGTCTGTAATTACTCAGAGAGTAAACATGTTCTAAAATTGTTGGGAAGAATAGCTAAGTTCACAGCAGAATGGTTTTTAATCTAGGTTCTGTATTGAATTGCAACTGATTCTGGGACAAAGCAGTTTCATCTACTTACTGTTCATACTTCAATTTTGCCAACAGCATTTCTTGAGTTCTTTCTGTGATGTCCACCCTGGGGAAGGCATGGTAGACACTGGAGTCCCTGAGCACTCAGATGGGACATTCTCCCTCATCATTATAATATGCACTGTTGGGAGGTGGTGGCGCACACCTTTAATCCCAGCACTTGGGAGGCAGAGGCAGGTAGATTTCTGAGTTCGAGGCCAGTCTGGTTCCAGGACAGCCAGGACTATACAGAGAAACCCTGTCTCAAAAAACAAAGACAAAAACAAAAAAACAAAAAACAAAAAACAAAAACAAAATAATATGCACTGTCTCCCATTGTGTAGCAATCTATATAAACAAATTTGTGGGCTGCCTTCCAATTAGATTGTAGATGTGGATAAAGAAATTTTAGTATCCTGGATTTTTCTTTACACGTTTTAAAAGACTGTTTTGTCTCTCCTTTCTCTTTTTCTTTCTTTCCTTTCTCTCTCTCATTCCCATATAACTCTGGATTTCTCCCTGTCACTTCTCCCTGCTTTCTTGGCAGACAGCTTTGGTACCCATTTTCAATTCATCTAGTGAGGAAACCTGAGAAGGTCATGAATGTGCTTCCCTTCTAAGGGTTTCAGTCTCCCCTAGCTGAGACATAAAGCCAATTTTGCACCCCTCCATGCTGAACACTTGCTCATGCTAGCTTCTACCACCCAAATTATTTGACTCCAAATTTTTGAGTCCAGCTCCTCTCCCTGTTCTAGCATTCTCCCTGCCTACAAGATAAGTGTCTATCTGCCTCTCAGAGCTTTATACATATTTCTGGTCTGCCTGTCTGGGCATCTCCCTACTATGTCTTTTAGGGTGCCTACCATGTGGGTATTTCTCTGTTATGCCCTTCAGAGCACCAACCATGTAGGCATATTCCTGCTACACACTCCAAGGCTTCAACACGTGAACAATTCTACTTACTAAACCACTTTCTCCTATCACTATTGGAACCCTCCCCCTTTTACAAAAGCCTCTTCCAGTATACCTTCAACTCTGTTTCTTTACCTACTCTGACCACATGTCTCTTTCCTTCTACTGGGTATGTGCTGCCATGCTGCCCCCTGCTTTGTCTACTATTACTACAAAAGCCACAGAAGGCTCCTCTYATCCTGCTGGGCCCTAGTCACAGATGCCTTTCCTCGGTGATTCAGGATACTTCTCTTACACAAGTCCCTTAGTCTGACTGGGGATGCCTGGTTTGGAATTCTTATCACCACACTTCCCCACTTTTACTCTCTTTGCCGAGGAATCTGTGCCCTTCCCCCAGCCTTGAGTAGGCTAAACAGACCCACAATGGTTTTACTACCTAGCTGGAGTCTCTGGCCTCACCGCATTTGCAATTTCCTACTGGAGTAGACTGCTCCACTGAGCTTGCTTTGCAACATAATGCAGCTGAAACAAAGGATGGGGTCTGTGGGCTTCCCTTTTATAAACACAGTGATGAAAATTAAACTTTGAGCCTTGATCAGAAACTTTGTCATGGCTTCATCCTTCTCTCACACCCTATTCCGTTTCATTTCCAGCCCCCCTTTCAGGTATATCCAGTTTGTCCATGGCCACTGGAAGGCTACAGGTGGTGCTTGAGTGAGGGGACTGAAAATGGGGGACCCACTGAGAAACACTGTCTTAGATAGAGCTCCACAGAAAATGGAAGAAGTTATAGATAGAATCCTACACAGTAAGCAATAAACAGCATTAATGCTAGCACTAGGTTATTTTTATGGAGGCAGGAGGTATACTAAGAGGATACAGCTAGTCTGAACAGGTATTGACCAACTCTGATTTTACCTAGGGGTGACAGTGCAAATGGGACAGGGGAATTCTAAACAGGCATTTGTCCACAGTTTCAAAGAACTTCTTCAGGCAAGGGGAGCAGGGTTTAAAGAACAGCTGTTAGAAAAGTTTTTAGTTCAGATAGATTCATGCTGCCCATGGTTTCCAGAAGAAAGAACTTTGGATAAGGAAACCTGGGAAAAAGTCGGAGAAGTTCTGAGAACTACCCAGGCAGATTCTATCACCCTCTGCCTCTGGGCACTTATAAAAGATGCTATTGACAATAAAAAAAACATAAAGAGACTTTGCAGGCATTAGCTAATGTCCAGGGAGAGCTTGAAGAACTTTAGGAAGAACACCTGTCAGAGAGGGCTTCCTCAGAAAAAGACTCAACTCTAAATCAGAGAAGTACAGAAACACTAATAAGAAAAAATAGAAGCCACCTCTTCTCTTGTACAGTAGCAAGTAGAGGCAGGGCATATAAGAGAATCTCAATCCTCATGGAATACTCCAATATTTGTATCAAGAAAAAGTCTGGTAAATGGAGATTGCTACAAGATCTAAGAAAGGTCAATGAAACAATAGTGCCTGTGGGAGTTTCACAACTTGGGCTTCCATCTCCAGTAGCCATTCCTAAAGGATATTATAAAAGAGTAATAAATTTGTAAAATTGTTTCTTTACTATTTCTTTGCACCCCCGGGATTGTGAAAAATTTGCTTTCAATGTTTGTTCTATTAATTTTAAAGAAACTATGAAAAGATATCAATGGATAGTTCTTCCTCAGAGCATGGCCAATAGTTCTACCTTATTTCAAAAATTTGTGGCACAAGCCATTCAGACTATAAGACAGCAATGGTCATTGATATATATCATACATTACACAGATGATATCTTCTTAGCAGGAAAAGATCCTCAGGACTTGCTTTTTATGTTATAGAGATTTAGCTGATAAAGGACTACAAATACCTCCAGAAAAAGTACAAACTTAGGATCCTTATAATTATTTAGGCTTTAGCCTTACAGATCAAGCCATTTATCCCCTGAAGATAATTATCGGAAAGGCAGTTTGAAAACTTTAAATGATTTTCAAAAACTGTTAGGTGRTATCAATTGGCTTCACCGCTATTTAAAGCTTAATACAGGAGAACTGAAACTCTTATTTGATATTAAATGGAGTGCCAATCCTACATCCCATCGATCTTTAATTTCTGAAGGATTGCTGGCCTTAGAACAAGTAGAAAGAGTTACTGAAAAACAATTTGTGAGAGCTGCAAGCGGTCGCCACCTGAGCGGAAACCAACTCGCTCGGGGTCTGGGGACTCTGGCCCGGGTCCTTGATCCAGGCAGAAACCTTGCCTCGGATCGGATCGGCGGGTGGTCGCGGAGCTCACCTGCCCAGCTACCAACTCGCCCTGAGGTCTGTGCAGCCTGTGCCCGG
>BDUI01000857.1:59162-74012 GCA_002335545.1 Apodemus speciosus
TTTAACGTTATTACCACATATTTCTTCAATTTTATCAAAAATATTTTCCATCAAAATCTTCAATTTAAACAGTAAATGCTTCTATTTGCTTGGTCAATTAGAAAAGATATATTTTCTATGTTTTCTATTTTACCATTATTATTTACCAACACGTTCTTCCAGTTTAACTCTTTTACCTCAATATTTCTTCAGTATTTTCAGAAATATATTCCATGTAACTCTTCAATTTTATCTTAAAATGTTTCTACTTACCACTCTATTTAGTTTAGAAATGTTTTCTATGTCTTTTGTATTATCTGTATGATTTTCCCACAAAAATGTAAATTTCAACAATATTTTCTATATATTTCTTCAATTTTACAGAAAAATATTCAGTGTAAATCTTCAATTATGTCAGTATTTTAGATGCAATAGTTTAAAAATATCCACTCAATACATGGTTTTAGACATAGTAAAAATACGACAACATGTGGGAGTCTTTCATTCACAATTCAAAAACATTTGGGCAGGTGTAGAGAAGGAATACACACCCACTGATAACAGAACACCATCACATCATACGGTCATCTTATATAAGTGTATCATGATGCTTGTCTGGACATGGTTCCTTTATGGTCAAATTTGCTCAATAAAATTAATTTTATGAAAAAAAAGAAATAATTGTTTTAAATCTAGACCACCCCTTCAAGTAGATCATAGACCTACTAGAGCATACGAGCGCATGAAATAAGAAAATATAGTCTTGTTCTTATTGCTGGTGTTTGCCCTCACTCTCGAATGCATGTCTGGAAACCCTGGTACTATAGCTGGTTTTAAGTMCAGTTCCTTCACTAACAGCTCTTCAGAATTTCTTCAGTATTCTGGAACTAGACCAAGACTTCTGAAACATTCACCTTGGTGCACTGAGTAACTCCTAGATTTTCAACCTGTCCTGAGGCAGCCATAATTAGATGACCAGGATCTCATCCTGGAATCCAGGATAATAAATCTTACGTACATATTTAAGTAAGCATCGTTCTGTTAGAAAACCCTGACTAATATACTCTCTCTCCAAGAGCAAATTACAAATTCAGTGCTTTCTTAATCAAAATCCTAATAGGATGGAGAGATGGCTCGGCAGTTAAGAACATTGGCTGCTCTTTCAGAGAATCCAGGTCTGACTGTCTGCACCCTTATGGTGGCTCACAATCTCTTTCATGGATACCAGAAATGCATGTGGTGTACAGAGATACTTGTAGGCAAAACACTCATATATTTTAAGTAAAATTAAATAAATAAATAAATAAATAAATAAATAAATCTTAAAAAACAATGAAAACAAAATTCCCATGAAGTTCTTCACAGAAATTTTTAGAAATCCTAAAATTCATATGGAAACACAGAAGACCCTGGATCATTAAAGCAATCCTGAGCAGAAAGAACAGTTCTGGGGGAATCACTATATAAAGATTTCAAGCTATATTATAGAGCTATAATAATAAAAACAGCATCAATCTGGAACAAAAACAGACATTTAGGTCAGTAGAACAAAACCGAATACCTAAACACAAATCTGAAAAAAGAACAGTTATATGATTTTTAACAAAAATGGCAAAAATTTCTTACAGAAGTAAGAAAGAAATAATAAAAAGGATGCATTTTAAAATGTTGCTGGAAATACTGGTTTTACACTTGGAGAAGAATAAAATTAGACCCACATCTATGCCAAATGAATCAATACCTCAGTGTGAAACTGCTAGGAAAAAACATAGGCAGACACATAGGATAAGGAGTAGCAAGGGATTTCTTAACAGGGATACATTGCTTAGGTATTAAAGACAACTAACAAATGGGACCTCATAAAATTAAAATTCTTCTATTGCACAAAGGAAACTGTCAAAATGAATGAAGAGGAACCACAGGACAAGCAAAGGTCTTTGTGAGCTATATAGCTAATGAAGGACCACATTCAGAATATTAAAAAATAAACAAATTAATCGAACTATGTACTTTTTTCTTTATTTTATTATATATATTCTTTATTTACATTTCAAATGATTTCCCCTTTTCTGGTTCCCCCCTGAAAATCCAGTAAGCCATCTCCCTTCCTCCTGTTCCCCAATAAACCTCCTCCTGCTTCCCTGTCCTATTATTCCCCTTCACTGCTGTATGGAGCCTTTCCAGGACCAAGGGCCTCTCCTCCTTCTGATGTCCCACAAGACCATCCTCTGCTGCCTACGCATCTGGAGCCATGGGTAACACCATGTGTACTATCTGGTTGATGTTTTTGTCCCTGGGAGCCAAACCATATACTTAAAAGCTAAGAATCTAAACAGAAAGTCCTAAAAATATAGCTAAGAAATAACTCAGAAAGTATTCAACATCCTTAGCAATTTGGAAATACAAATCAAAATTACTGTGTGATTTTATTTTTCCCCAGGAAGAATCACCAAGATCAAGCAAACAGCTGATAGCAAATACTGAGGAAGATGTAGAAGAAGAAAACTCACATTCACTGGAGAGGTTACAAACTTGTGTACCCCCTATGGAAATCAGTGTGGATAATACTCAAAATCTAAAAATAGTTTTACAATATGTCCTATATATAGCATTATTTATCACATGGAATATTATTTATCTGTAAAGAAAATGAAATCATACAATTTTCAAGTATATTGATGGATCTAGAAAAATTATCCTGAGTGAGGTAACCCAAAAGACAAATGCCTCATGTTCTCTCTTTTAATTGTATATCTTATATTTGAATCTTTAGATGTGAGTCTATAACCTGGAGTAGGCACATATTGCTAACTTTTCAGTTATCAAAGGTATTATAATCAGGGTATCAAGAAATCTAGCACCACCATTCCAGAGAGTTTCTAAGACCAGGGATTGTCTAGTTAAGGTTGGYGTTCTTACAAGGAGGCACTGTGATATGACTTTATGAAGCATTGAAGGTGAAGACTATATTTCAGTGGAGACATAGAATGTTAAAAATTCTAGAACCATGCTAAGGAAAGCTGTACACATAGAGTAGAAATGACCCAAGAGAGAAAATATATGTTCAGCCAGCAGCAGAACTTGAGAGGTAGGATAGTCATGTCATTTGTAGCAAAGATTTTCTTCATGAACTCAGATGCTCATGAAAGTGCAGGACCTGCTATTTGTTGTGCTGCCTTTCGGTGATATGTTCCTATTTTCAATTCATCAGGGATTTACAGTTAAGAGATTGCTTAAATCTAAGAAAGACTTTGTATTTATACTTCCGAACAGTGTTGGAATGGCGAAAGACTGTAAGGAGATCTGAAATTGAATTCAACGCATTTTCAGTATAAGTTAACTTTATCTATGGACACAAGTGGTGGAATATTATGGCTTAAGAGTGATGTATTTGGAAGCCAAGTTGACTAGGGCTTGAGTTGTGAAATTAATCTTGCTAATCAACACGATAGGTTTGAGAATTGGCATGGAAATGGGTCTCTGTATATATCATTAAGAGAGATTCTAAATGAAGTTAATTGAGGTTGGAAAACTCATCCTAAATGTGGACAGCACCATTCTCACACTGAACACAAGTGAGAAAGCAAGCTGAGCACTACCATTTGCTTCTCTCTCCTTGACCCTGGATGGAATATGTCCTTGTCTCAAGTTTCTTCTTCTGCCATAACATTCCCTATCATAATGGACTGAGCCAAAATAAACTCTAACTTTCCTAGCTTGCTTTTTTTCAAGGTGAAGGATCAGGTAGATAACATATCAATAAAGAAAGCAACAAATACACTATTTTAACTACTTTAAGGAGAAAGAACTCACTACAGAGTCTTTAATTGATTGTTGTGGTTTTAGAAAATGCAAGAGCCAAGCTTTAAAAGTACACAATTAATAGAGACTCAACCAGGAGAAATTTAAGAGAATTTCATGATTTCCACAACTAACGATTTTATATCCACCTAGCCTGAAAGAGTCCATCAAAACTCATAACTACTCTGCAAATGTAAATACATCCAATACCTTATTTATCAGAACAGAAAGACCTTATGACACCATGCACCTTCAAATAGCATGAGGAAGACGTGCTTGTGGAAGGCAGCATGGCTGTATTCTGAAATACAGGAACACAGAAATCATGGTCTGGAACTCTATTAGAACATGACTGAGAAAGGAAAGAATCTTTATAATGGAAAGAGGAAGATATCCAAAATGTTGAGGATTTTAATCAATGACAACTGTCATTGAGATAGATTCTGGCTAGAATTTCATATTTGTGAAACAGCTAAAAATGAGAGTGTAAATAACATCAGACATGCATATGAGATCATTGGTACAATATGAAGGAATACATGTTTAGTGAATGAGTGACGTGCTACATATTGAGTGTTGTGAGTAAATAGTTCCTAAAGGTGAAAAAGAGCCACCATCCAGAAAACTACAATACAGCATAGAAAAGCTACATTAATGCTGCTTATAAAATACTGAAAATCAGAACTATATACAGCTTGCTAGGCAGCRTTATTTAGAAGGTTCCTCTAGGAYTGAAACATTCCATTTTGTAGGGAAGCTCTTTAAGCGAGATGGTAAACAACCCAAAATAGCTTCAGGAAGTTCCTGAAATTGACCAGATTATTTAAATCCCTCCTTGCCCAAGTAAACAAGTCAAGCTACCTAAAGTTACAATTAGACAAGACAAGCTCTCTTGAGAAACTAACCTGCAAAGAAGACTCAGACCAGACCAGCTATCTGGAAGAATGAGAAATGAGCAGAGTGCCTAGAAAAGACCAGAGTCATATAGAAAGGATACTCTCTAACTTGTTGAGGTGCCTCATTAAGTCATAACAAATAACACTATTGGCACCCAAACAGGGACACAACAGGACCAAAGATGAGTTGGGGAGGCATGAGTCCTTGCTATGGGTAGCAAGGCATGCACCTGAGACTGAGAAGCCTAGTATGAGCATTCAGGGAGCATATTCTCATACAATTGTCCTTTCCTGTGTGGTCTATGTTGATGTGCCTTTGTGCTACTGGAGTGGCTGCATGTTCCTTGCTATGGGTACTGGGATGTGCAGGTGAGGGTGAGCAATCAGGACTAGGAATTCTGTGAGAGGAACTTCAGAATAACAGTCTTCATCAAATTTATACAACCACTCTGGAAATCAATTTTGTGGTTTCACAGAAAATTGTGAATGTTTCTACCTCAAGACCCAGCTATACCACTCCTGGGCATATACCCAAAAGATGTGCCACCATCCCATAAGAACACTTGCTYGATTACCTTCATAGCATCTAGACACCCCTCAACTGAAGAATGGATAGAGAAAATGTGTTCCATTTACACAATGACATAGTGTTCTGGTATTAAATAGTATTCTAGTACAGGKTGGCATGCTTGTTTGATGAGTGTGGTCCATCATGTGACTATGGAGATGCCCTAAAAACAGTTAGAGTAAATTTGGAAGAATTTGAAATTAGCACACTAAGAATTGTCTACAAACTAAAGCAGAGGTTGCTTAGACACTGCYGTGTAGTTAGAAATGAATTTGAGGCTGAGATGACAGCCAAGCAGGAATGTATTTGTGTAGAGGCAATTGCTACATGAAAGGAAGATAAGACTAGCACCCCCACCCATGTTAGCTTCTAATTTGGTAAGTAAACTAAATAAATAAGATGATCAGATGGAGGTATTGGCTTGCCACTTCTTCTGGCCCAGGGAACAGAAGGAAATTAGGGTGCAAGTATGATCCATGCTCCAGTGCCCTTCCTGGGATCCAAGAACTTGGAAMCAATGGAAAAACTCAAAAGTTGAGGCATAAGAAAATGTAGAAAAGCTGGTAGAAAGTACTCCTCAAGTCCAAACTTTAGTAGAAAAACAGAGAATCTATAATCTAGTGTTTAGACAGACAGGACCTTTACAGTGGTACCATACCAGAAGCTGGAATGATCAGTTAGTACTCAACACTTGAAATGATGGGATTAGAGAAGACTTTTAAACAAGCAATGAAAGAGCCCATCATAGCTTCTCGGGCTCTGGGAGCAGATGGGATCTGTCTGACTACTGTGGAGTCAGAAAATTTATCAATACCATTGGGAACWCTTGGTTGTTACCATCTGAAGTCTTCATAAATGTCTGAGAATAGAAAATAGAGGAAAGACAGATGCTACTGGGAAACTAGGAATGAAAGAAGCTATGTTTGAACCCCAGTTCACTGGGCTAGATAGAGCCCACAGTGTTCACAGGAGATTTACCAAAAAGATTGCTCCAGCAGGGACCTCAGGGTTGATGTGGAGCTTTGATAGCTTTGCTAAGTCCTTCAGTGGAACAAGATTTTTATGCAGAATAACAGGTGTTGGCAGATCTCAGTGACAGACCAACATGTCAAGAGATTCGATAAAGTGAGAGTTCAACCTAGAAGAGATAAGAAAATGGTAAAGCAGAGGAAGATATCTGTCTATATGTGTTACCTGGAGACAAACATGACATGATTTGTGTGGARCATGAGGTTCTAAATGGAAAACATGGTAGAAAGTCAATTATATGCAAAGGAGCTTCTTCAAGGCTTAAATGACTGAGGAGTGGTGCATAGAAGATCTTCTTGATAGAAAAATACACATAAAGACAATCAAGCCTCTCTTGGTGGTAGATAATTATGTCTGCAGACTAGGGAAGATACATCTCCTTTCAGAATAAAAAACAAACCACACACTAGGGATGTATATGGTTTGCCTAGCTAGGGTATGGTGAATGGAGAACCAACAACTATGGTTATGACCACAGTGCTAACCCAGATTCAGTGAGCCAGCAAGTGCAACAGGACAAAAAAGCCTCATTTTCTCTTGGCCCTGAGTAAGTTTGAACAGGTTAAGTCAGGTCTATTGAGTTCATCAGACTTGAAGAAATGAAGGGAAGCTCTGTGGAGGAGCGCCAGGATATGAAAATGTAATGGCTCACAGAGAATGACTAAGAATTTGTGAGAACAAATCAAGTTTTAGCACCTCTTATCCATGCTTTGTGAGCTGTCACCATGCTGGGTGGGTTTTGGCTCTGCAGCTGTCATTGAGTCATATCTACCCCTTCATCCATATTCTTGAAAATTACCCCAATAAAACTCATTGTTTCATCACGTTGGACTTTGTAGGTATCCACAGTACCTTGGTCTGTCATGAAGTCCCTATCTAGGGTGAGTAGACATTTGTRTGTCTCCCTGGGGAAAGTTTTGTTACAAAACAAGCATACTACATTTACAATAAACAGAAAACAAAATTAATCTCCCTTTTCTTAGTTATGTGTCCATCTACCACCTAGAGATCAGTGCTTGGATAATTTTTACTCACATCTTTCTTCATTTCTTTTTTTTTTTTCTATTCATTCTTGTTTCTGAATTTAGTATTGTGAACAACTACCTGATTYATTTCCCATGCTGGAACACGCAGAAATGACACATAACTCTTCTCCCTCCCAATGGTCCTACCCAATCAGTCATTGATGACTTAAAAATCTCACCACARCAATGCCTCCCTACTTGGTCCTCTCAATACTTTCAATGTTAGCACAGTGGGTCAGCCACTTACCTCTGCGGCAACAGCTAACACAGAACCTCCCGGTAAATATTTCAGCCACCACTCTTTTGTTCTCTGGTGCAGTAACCCAAAACCCTGTTTTTGTTATGGAACAATAGTTCAGGCTGTTGTTGGAGAAGGACTCTGCTGAGGCATTCCATTCTTTCCTTGTGGTGTTCAAACAGGTATGGTACTATCTCAACCAAACTTTAGAAGTCTGCTGACCTCTGCTTCATGCTAGAAAGAACATCAGAGTTGTCATGCAGAGGAAAAATACCCTTCCATGTTTTTGCTGTTCACAGTTCCTGTGAGCTGCTCTTTGGGAAGCCCTCATGAGCACTTCAAAGCTGCTCAGCTGTCACCTCTCATCTCTTCTGCACTTCAGCCTCTGGGTAGAATAATTTTATGTGTCTGTGCTGTTTTTACTTCCTCCCTATTCTTTCCCTGGCAAAATCCTCCTACCCATATTTCTACTTGCTGTTCAAATCTGAGGTCTCTCTGTCCCAACAGCTCATTACTCTTTCCAGAACTGTGGGCTTGGTTGTTTTCTGTGATAATTATCACCTTACAACATTAACTGCATCTTAATGTTGATCCTGTTTATAGCATTTAACTAAACGCCTGTCAAATGTCCGATGAAAATAAATGATGAGTACAAGATGTTAGAGTGAGTGAATGAGAGGGGCCAACGAGGAGTGGAGAAAAGTTTTTTCTTTTATTTCTATCTATTTCTTTTAAATTATCATATTGCTGCTGCTGCTGCTGCTGCTGCTACTGCTGATGTTGGTGCTGTTGGAGGAGGAAAGACTTGAACAAGTTGGCTCAGTCAGAGCAAGAGGCAGCATACTTTAAACATTTTGTTGGAACACAATCCCACCCTTCATTAAAGACTATCTACAGTCCCACAGCTCTAGAGACATAGGCAGGGTGAAGGCAAGAGTTTGAAAACAGTCTCATGTATATATCTATATCTATATTCTCAAAAAATAAGATGAAGGAAAAATATTTAATTCCCACATTCCCAATGTAAAGCTAACTACAGAGCCGAAGTTTTCCTATAGCTTTCCTTGATGATCCCTGTTCTTTTGTAAATCATGAGATTGCCCATTGTTCACACTGCTCCAGGTTGACTGGGGCACCAGGTACATATGATGCCCTGCATGATTATATTCAGAGAACTAGAGTTACAGATGCAGGCCAGGCTTTGGTGGGGAGCTGAGCTAGGATCCTTGAGCAGCAAAGGCAGTCCTCAAGTGTAGAGCATCTCAACAAGACCAGACCAGAACACCAAAAGTGTCTTCCTAATGACTTAACCAGTTTTATAAGAGAGAAAACACTGCTTTAAAKATAGACCCTTTGAAAGAAACACTGCCATCATAGGGCCAGTCCACACCCTTCTAATCAGCAAATATACACAGATATTGTCACAAGCCCAATTCTTAGGTCTCTTCTTTCCGAATCACAGTCCTGACAACTGGGACATGCTCTAACTTAACCCACAGTGACATTCATGAGAAAAYGGAGGTATAATGATAGATGGGCTCATCTKTGTCTGTGGGTTGTCATTAACTAATAATAATCTATGATGTTAATCTCCATTATAAGTGCTCACCAATCTTTGCACTTTAAAAGTAAACACTAATTTTCCAAAATTAAATATGAAGAATTGTATCACATAAAGGAATCATGAAGATATAGAATTCTTGTTATTTTCCAATCCCTTCCTTATTAAAATAGAGTAAGCCAGAGCCTTAGTCCTAGCTCCCTTTCTGAAGCCAGCCTATGCATTGAGACACCAGAAGGAGACAGACTCCCCTCAGCACTGGGTTGTTCCCCAGTCCAATTTAAACCCCCAATCTTCTGGGTTTTTTTTTTTTATTACTTACAAAACATTGTCTTCATAGAGTAAGTTTTAAGGAATCCAGTTTATTTCCATGTACTGAAAGAAACATTACAAATAGAGAGAAACTGCATTTACTGCCAACATGCTGGCTCTGCTTAGGTTCTGATGGTGTTTCTTTGTTTCTTTGGAAAACCTTTCACCCTCAGACCAGCTGCTAAAGTTGAACACCACAAACGTTCTTTTCAAAGCAATTCTAAAACCCCATATGCTGGAATCCAAAATTCTTTACACACATGATCAGAGCCCCACATCTTAATAGCCATATAACTCTATAAAGACTTATCCCTGATTTCTCTGATAGATCATCACCACAGAAAGAAGGAAAGGGCCTCATGAAAGCATTCCACCTGTATTGCTGGCAGATGACTTATAAATGTCGCGCAGACGCTGACAAGGCCTACTACTGGCTCATAGAAGAAGCATTAAATAAACGGTTGGACATCTGCTGGTAAATACACAGCAAACAGAAAATTCAATCCGGAGCCAAACATGTGCACAGTATGGGCCCCATCCCTGCCCATAAACCAAGCAGTGTGTTCTGCTAATCATTAGCAGAGTTATTGATTTTAGATGTGTATCACACAGCTATAATTTTGTCAGAGAGTAGACCACATAAGTTGTGCTTTTTCTGGTTGTTTCATTTTGTCTTAGTCCAAGAGTCCGTAAATTGACGACCAGGACAAAAATTATAATTGACATCATCTGTGGGAAATATTTCATAAAACAACAGGCCCAGATGTAGGATTAAAGCCATGTGGTAGTAAAATACCCCACTGAAAAGAGGCCAGGTTCCATGATTTCTTATGAAACCAGATGTGCTCTGACTCCCTCTGCTTGTTTTTCAATGCTTTAAAAAACTTCAAATTCTCTCTCTCTCTCTCTCTCTCTCTCTCTCTCTCTCTCTCTCTCTCTCTCTCTCTCTGCTGCATTAGAGAGAGTTGGTAAATGGATTACAGATGCAGGCTTGTACTTCAAAATCCTGACTGTCACAAGCTCTGAAATAAAATAAATGAAACATTTTGGGAAATTACATTGAACTATGGTAAAGGTAATAGGGATTAGGCAAACATGTCTGCTTGGTATTTGTCTAGCATCTCTGGCATGACCRTATGAACCCCTGAATAATGCAAGCTGGGGGCTTGAGTATAGGAAGTAATTCAACATGCATCCATGGATGCAGAAATAGCTGAGGCTGACTCCTGGAAAACTTACATCTTAGGCAGGGAGCTCTTATTTTTGGAGTTGGGAGCAGCAAGTGGATGGCTTTTTGAGTGTCTTCTGTCTCCCTTGAGGTGAAATTTCTGCATAAAGACATGGCAGACAAAAACGAGAGCCTCAYTTGTCTATCTTCTACAGTGAAAATTCCCTTCTAGTTACACAATTAATCTACAGTTTCCCCTTTGGAAATGATGGTAACTGCAAGAGTGAGATGCTCAGGCACAAACACAGCCTATATTGTTTGACAGCTAATCTGTATGTGGTGTGAAGAAATGTGCACAGCCATGACTCTGTCAAAGCAGTCTGTATCATATGGAGCCCATTGCAGAATCACTGATTCCAATTCATTAATTCCTCATTGGCACAGTAACTCAGCCTTCATCTCTTGTAACATGTAAGAAAACTCAGTCTTAGAAGACACTAATAAGGCATAAAGAAAGCTAAATTTCCACCATGAATCATGGCTCAAAGTTCAGCATTATAGCTGTGACCTGGCTTTCCGCCATTCAAATAGTGAAACAGAAAGTGAATAGATTGGTTTAGTACCCATAACATCCTACAATATCCAATCCTCTCTCCTCCACCAACCACTTTACTTTGCTTGTAATGTTTCAACAATGTTTCTTCTTGGAGCCTAATGAGAACTAAAGCTTAAAGTGTGCCTGCTGAATTCCAAAAGACTCGAGTTATTTTAATGCCCTCTTTTTTAGCATCTATCCTATTTATGGTTTGAATCTGAAATGTCTTCCATAGGTTTGCGTGTGTGACTGCAAGTGCATGTGCATGTGGAAGTGTGTGTTTCTGTGTGTGTGTGTGTGTGTGGTTAAGATGATATGTGTATATATGTGTGCTTTCTTATTTCTTTATAAAGAAAACCTATGGAAGCCAAAAGAAAGTGTTGGACCTCCTGGAACAGATCATTGTGAACAACCTGTTGTACTGTGCTGGGAACAGAGCCTTGGTCCTTTGCAAGAGCAGTAAGAACCCTTAAGTGCTGACCAATCCATCTGTTCAGCCCCAAGCTTATATTTTGAATATATGATCAGTACCTGGTAGAATTGTTTTGGAAAATAATGGAAGCTTTGGGAAGTAGGGCTCAACTGGCAGGCTGACTCTGCTAGGAGAAAGCTTTGAGAGGGGCATGCTTGATTTACAGCACAGCCGTATTTCTGTTTTCTTCTCCTTGTYAGGCACTGTCAGCATCACCAATGGCTTCATGCTCCTGCTGCATCATAAGATGGGAGCTGCCTCCATTATCTTTCTTTTCCAGCCTTGATGGACTGACATCACCTGAAAGTTTGAACCAGAAAGAAAAAAAAAAGCAGCGGTGGCGGGGTAATGGTGGTGGGTGAGCCTTTCTCCTTTAAGTGGTTTCTGTCAGGGTAGGAAGAAAAGTAACTAATGGATTCCCCCTGCTGGCTCTGCGAAAGCTCAGCTCCCAGCTAAACTCTCTTTCCTCTGCAAGCATCCACGGAAAATGATGAGACAAAGGGTAGAGATGAGACAAAGAGGTTAAAGTGAAGTTGAAAGCACTTCACTTAAAGTAATGAAAGTGYCATTATTATCCTTCCTCAGCACAGCTTTGTGAGTTTTTGTTCCTAGTTCACGTTTATTGTTATAAAGATAAAAGCTGCAGAAATTAATGACTAATCTATCCCAAAGAAAGTTTGAAGGATGTCTAGAGAGGAAGAAAAAAAATAAACCTAGGAATTTGTGGGCCCAGACCATTGACACTACTCACTTGGCAGGCATAAGATGGAGGCTGTTACATTTCGAGGCCAAACAGCCTTCAAAGAAACCTATGAGGGGGCAATTCCAGATGTCACAAATGAGGACATAGCTCAGAAAATTAAGTTGCTTCATGGAGAGAAGAACCAGTTCTGATGGATGCCCAAATGCTGCCCAGATCCGTTTAAGATTCCTATTCTCCTGATTGATACTGTGCAATTCTCAGCTCTGGTAACAGATACACATGTTCATGCAGGCCCATGAGAGTGCGTTGTCCAGAAGCCTCAGACTCACATAGCTACAAAGGATTACTGCCCTTGGTGCTGCTGGGAAATGATTATGAACATCTTTGAGCCTGTGCTAAAAATTACATTTGAAATCTTAAAATTTTATTGAGGTAAATATATATAATGTGAAATGTGGCATATTAACTATTTTTATTGACTAGTACAGTTTAGTTTCTTTCACCATGTTCTGCAGATATCATACTACACATAAACTATGTATCTAGTAAGAAATAAATCATTAGTCACTGCTCATTCCACCCACTGCTACACTCCAGTTTACTTTCTTTCCCTGTGACCTTTTTTTAGAGTGTATATGTCCTATAAGGGGAAATCACACAGTGTCTGTGATCTCCTATCTGTCTCTTTTCACTTGGCACTGCATCATTCTATGTTGGAGGTGTCTTCACAATTCATTTATTCTTAGGGCTGAGTATTGTTTCACGTAGAATAGATACTATATGTTTCTCTAGACTTCTGTGGGTGAACATGAATTTTCTATATGAGTTGTTAAAATACTGATGTGGCCTTGATATACAGTTTCTGTTCTAGGTCTTACTTTGAATTATTTTGTTTACCTTAAAGTAAAGTTGCCAGGTCACATTTTATCTGAGATATATCCAAACGTTTTTGCACATTAGTTTCTCCAGTTTCTTCCCACCACAGATGTACGGGGTTTCTGATTTTCTTTGTCTTTCCAACGCCTGTGAGTGCCACCATTGAAGTTCATAGTATTACTATCCTGTGGGAGCTCTCATCCTACTTTTGATTTCATTTCTAGAATAATTAGCGATGCAAAGCATCTGTTATATGCTTTGGGGGGGGGGAAGTGGGTATCAATTTCAGTGCTTTGTCCACTTATTTATTACAATTCTGTAATAAATACAACTATTATAGTATTGTTTGGAATTGAACCCTGATCTTTGTACATGCTAGAAATGCAACCCATCTCTGAACTCCTTCTCTAGTCCTGGGCATTTTTTCCTTATTGGGCTGGGTTTTTTGTTTATTTGTTTTGTTGTTGTTGTTAATTGGGTTGTAAGAGTGATATATATTTTTGAAT
The DNA here is from genome assembly GCA_002335545.1 of Apodemus speciosus. Lineage (NCBI taxonomy): Eukaryota > Metazoa > Chordata > Mammalia > Rodentia > Muridae > Apodemus > Apodemus speciosus. The sequence continues at coordinate 72,892 of BDUI01000857.1, forward strand.
GTTAAAGTTTTTTAGGCACCTGACTTTCAAGCACATTTTCTCTTTATCTGGACTGACTTAATTTTCTTTATATTGTCCTTTACTCTCTAAAACTTGAGTTTGACAAAATCTATCCACCCTTTTCAATCCTTTTCTGTTCATTTGAGTTATGCATAAAAATTCAGTCCTAAGTTCAATTTCAGATTTTATCTTAAGACTTTTATGACTTTAGCTTTTCCATTTAGCTTTCTAATTCATTTTGAGTCCTATTTTCTATCTAGAGTGAGACAGGAGCCCACGTTAATTCTTCAGCTTCATTATACCAACTGTTGACAACAACGTGCTGTGCTTTGACCTAGTTCCCAGCACAGAACCTTAGGACAAAAGTTAGGTGCTGAGAATAAAAAGCGCTAGACACGATTTTTTTTTATCCACCAAATATGCTAATCAGTATTTCATGCATCAGTATTACATGAATAACTTGACAACAATTTTAACTAAACACAAAATTTTATTTATTTTATTCTCCTCTAAAAAATACTGGTAAATTTATAAATTGCTGAATCACAAGGATATTGAGTTTGTGTATTCATAAATTCTTGATTACTGGGGAGTTTAAAAATGAAGACAAATGACTCTAAGGGGAACAGAAGGAAGGTAGCCTGTTTTTAACATATAGAGACATTACCATCTTTGTGAAGTGACTGGCTAGGACCTCAGTAGCAGAACATAAGTGAAGGGAACACACTTCAGCARTGTGGCTTCAAATCAGAAAAGTCTTGCCAGTTATACATGGTCTCCAATTCTTAGCTCACAATACCTGGAAAATTGGTTGTACTTCAAACCAGCATCATGTTGTTGTGAACAGTAGGGAAGGATACTGAGGTCAGCAGATAAACCATCCAGATGCTAAATTTCCTAAATTTCTACTGGTTAAGAGATGTCTAACAGTCTTGCCAGGGAAAATGAATTCATAACACAAAATCTAAGAGGAAGATTAAGGAAAAAGTCACATTTCAATGAAGTTATCCATACCGTGTCTACAGCATCTCATGGAGAATCACAATGAACATATGAAGCAAGATCTGACACCAGGAATGGAAAAGTACTTTGCAGGATCATTCCAGGCCTGCAGTCATTCT
>BDUI01000857.1:121573-148839 GCA_002335545.1 Apodemus speciosus
TACTATTTCTTTTCCTTTAATTTACTCTGTATACATGAGCCATAGCATGAGAGAGAGGGACAGACAGACAGACAGACAGACAGAGAGGATAACTTGCAGTTCTCTATCCATCATCTGGGGCACGGAGATACATCACTGACTCTTTGTCCCGCTAACTTTGGGAGAGGGGCATGTGCAGTCTGTGCACACGGGTGCGGGTGTCTGCAGAGGCCGGAGGCATCACGTCCCCCTGGAGCTGGGGCTATAGGTGGCTAGGTGCTGGGGACACGCCTGATTCTCTGGAGGAACAGTGTGCACTCAGACTTGCTGAGTCGTCTTTCCAGCCTTTCAGTTGATAAGGCCTGGCAGCATTTTACTTACCTGTGTGTGGTTTGTGTGTGTGTGTGTGTCACCCAGGCATCAGGCATGTGTGAGATCAGAGAACAACTTCCAGTAGGCGCTTGGTGGTGTTCTTCCTCAACACCGGGCCCGGGAGTCAAACTCAGTTTGTCAGGCTTGTCGGCAAGTATATTTTTACACACGGAGCCATTTTGATAGCCAGTGGGGATCTCTTTTCTGTAGTGTCTGAGTCAGAACTAGGAGGCTCTTCAGATCAGTGGCCAGCTTCCAGCCCTCTGGTGATAGGTCAGATTTGTCCAACTCATCTGCCTCCTGGGGCATGGATTTCACAGGATGTTATAAGGGAGTGTCTGTGAATCAGGGCCAGCAGAGTCCAGTCCGCTAGAGGCTTCTTCTGAAGCCTTCCAGGGGCCTCCTGGAATCTGGTCACACAGGTTTGGTTAGGTGTGTGACTGAGACTGAGGCTAGCCTGGACCTAGGGGCCCAGGACTCCGCCCTCTCCAACCCTGAGCCTGGAGCAACTTCACCAAGCACAGAGAAAGTCTTCTGGCTTTGGGTGTTGGAGGCTAGCTCACCCTGGTTGGCCCTGGACATTTTGAGTTTGAGGACTGATCCGAGATTGGGTTCTTGGATTATGTATCTGGGAGAGTTGGTTAATCTACAGAAGGCTTTGCAATTCTACAGATAGCTCTAGACCCCGTGGCATTCTCAGGAAGCAGGGGCCAAGAGGCCCCCAATTCCTCTGTAGCCCCAATGTGTGGGGTGTTTCCTGTCCTTTATCTAGAAGCACAGTGGGAAGCACCCAGAATGCCAGGTACTGGAGAACCACAGGAGAGTTGGTGCTGTGGACAGGACACACCACCAGTGAGCAGTTTTGGTTCGACTGGCCTTCAAGTGACTCAGGTAAAGTGTCTCCGCTGGCCTTTTTGTTTTGTTTTGGTGTTTCAAGACAGGGTTTCTCCGTGTGGCCCTGGCTGTCCTGGAAGTCCCTCTGGAGACCAGGCTGGCCTTGAATTCACAGAGATCCACCTGGCTCTGCCTCCCAAGCGCTGGGATTAAAAGTGTACACCAATGCCTACCATCAGGCTTCACTGCTTCTTTCTAAGATTCAGGTCTGGGGAGAGCAAGCGTGGGGAACAGCCCCAAATCCCGGAAACCTGAAGACCAGGCACTGCTCCTTGGGGGACTCTAGGTCAGGCTGCAAAAGCCTGCTTACTACACTTGTTCTTCGCTTCCTTGGGACTACCTGGGTGGCCCTAGATTTCAATTAGGTTATCTCCCAGTCTATCTCACCTCAGTTGGGTCCCGGGAAATCAAAGGTTAACCAAGTTTGGATTTACTAACTGGAATGCACTGATAGGAAGAGGCAGGGCCCCCCTGAGCAGTTCCCATCTCAATGAGACTTTAACAGGTCCTCCAGAATCCCCACACCCACCCCCCTTTCCCTAGGCTAGGAAGGATGTGAGAAATTTTCCCCAGTGTCCTAATTGCTAGAGGAAACGGAGGTGGGCCCCACCCCCCAGCCCCATCTAGAGTAACTAAACAACATTCTTTGTCCTGGCTGAGTAGGCCATCAGGGGCCAGTAGGCTCTGGAGGGCAGTTCAAACTAGGATTCAGTTTACATGAACAGGGCCTAAGTGGGTTTCCTCAAAGTGCGAAGCTGCTTAATGACAGGGGAAGGGAAGGCAAGGGAAGACCCCTCAGGCTGCGTCCTCCATGGCCTCTGGAGAGCTCACCTGCTACCTGTAGAGGGGCCAGTTCCCTAGCTCCTGAACCTTCAGTGACTTGGAAGACTTTAGACCCCGCAGTTCTCAGCAGCTCACTAGGCACCTACTACGGACAGAAACAGGCCCAGAACACTAAAAAAGCTAGACTGTGTAGACAGAGAGGCAACAGGAGGAACATGAAGCAAAGGCCCCACGTCTAAGTCTGCTGCTCTCTCAACAGGTCAGGAAGACAGGCCTCTGAGTACCCATCCATCCCAGCAGGGAAAGGCATCTTTCCCCCCGCTGAGTATCTGTTACACCGCTGGGGGAGGTCCCTAAGGCCTGTTTCCCAGACAGAACCTCTTCTCATATGCGCACGCGTGTACATATGTACTTGACTTTGCCGGGAAGCCTCTTTCCATCCTGGGTTCATTCCCAGGGCTCCCACCACTGAGCCTCGCTGGGCCTGTCGCAGATGTCCCATTTCCAGTGCAGCTCTGGATTGTAACGGGAAGGGAGCTCCCCTACACAGGGCCATGACGAGCAGTTTCCAGAGCAATAGCTCTCCCGTCCCCCATGGAGGTCTCAGACAAAGGCAAGGCAGTTTCACCTGGGTCGGTCACAACCCAGAGCTGGGTAACAATTAACTTTATTATCAGTCTCCATCGGTGTTCAACCCAGAGCAGCAGTTACGGCTCCCAAGCTGGAGAGCTGGGCTCCCACAAGAGTCGTCTTCCAAAGATACATTCGCCGCCTCTCCTGATATCCTCCGCTTCTTAGCAAGGAGGGGAGGAAACAGGAGGAAAGAGAGGGGGAAGGCAGAAAGTGGGGCACTAGGAAAAACGGGCATGTTACTTTTTCCCTGTACCAGTGTTAGTGTGTCAGCTACTACTGCCCACGGGCTCTCAGACCAGGTCGGCGAAGGACATGGCCTAGATAATAGTTAACTTCTGAGAAGACAGAAGGTGAGACAGGGTGGGGCAAGACGACCCTTAGCAAGCCAGGACTGGGAGCCCAATCCTGCAATCCACAGCAGAGCATTCGGACTCTGAGTTCAAGGGAGCCGGGACTGTAGAGAGGGCTTAGCTTGTATGAACCGGAGGGTGATGGGGCTTGGCCCTGGGACCTCATGTGACAAGTGTCCCTGGTTTGTTTTTTCAAAGGTCTCACTATATGGTTCTGGCTAGCCTGAAACTATGTAGACCCAGCTGGCCTTGAACTCAGAGATCCACTGGTCTCTGCCTCCCAAGTGCTGGCATTAAAGGACTGTGCCACCACATCTGGCTGATAAAAGTATCCTTGCAAACACGCTCGAGGGAGGATCTCAATATGAAGTCAACTCAGATTTAAGAAAAGCAGTGCCCTTAGCAGCTTTTAGGAAAGGAAGTGCTTTCCCAGCCCACGCAAGGACCTGCTGAAGAAAGGCAAACGGAGAGACCATGTCTCAGGCTCTGCGGTCACTGCGGGTCCTTGTGCAGACCTCTGGCCACCGCACTGTTGAGAGCACATTCCACGGTCTCAGGCCGCTCAGGTCCCATAATTTGCTATTTCAGTCACAGGAACCTAATAAACTAATTGATCTTGCTGATGGGACCTGGGCTGTCAGAGGTCCCCCAAGGTCAGGGCTGGCTTCCTGGTGCCACTCCCGAGTGCTGGAGAAGTCTGCCATCCACTTGGTTACCTGAGCCCAGGCTCCCCGCGGCACAAAGAGAACTTTGTATTAAGATGTCCCGGCTGGCTGCGCAGAAACCAGCTGTGGGGGCGAGGGACCCGTAAAGCGGGCGGAGGAGTCTCTTCTCCCCTGGAGATGACTTCACAGTCCCTGCATGTGATTCTCCTGCCCAGTATCAACTGTCCATCAACACCATTTGTGGGTAGGAGGACTCCCAGATCTATTTCAGTTGGAAGTTTGACTCCTAAGACTTGGGAGTTTCCAAAGATGAGGAGGAAAGCCTTAGCAATACACGTACACCCTGGGTAAAGGACACGGTGTCATTCCAGACCCTGGCTGCACCGTCTGAAGGTTTTCTTTTCAAAGGCCAGCTCTGTATCCCCAATACTTAACCCAGCACTCAGAAGGCTGACAGGATAATGGGATTGCTGAGTTCAAGGAACAGCTAGTCCTACACAGCAAAAAGGTCTGATCTCCGGGAAGCAAAGGCAGGTTGATCTCTGACTTTGGGGCCAGCCTGGTCTACGAAGTGAGTCCAGGGCAGCCAGGGCTATTACCCAGAGAAATCGTGTTCTGAAAAGCAAACAAACAAACCCAAACAACAACAACAAGAACAAAAAGAGGTATGTCTCAAAAGACCCAAGGCAAAGCCGGGCGTGGTGGCGCACGCCTTTAATCCCAGCACTTGGGAGGCAGAGGCAGGTGGATTTCTGAGTTCGAGGCCAGCCTGGTCTACAGAGTGAGTCCAGGGCAGCCAGGGCTATTACCCAGAGAAATCGTGTTCTGAAAAGCAAACAAACAAACCCAAACAACAACAACAAGAACAAAAAGAGGTATGTCTCAAAAGACCCAAGGCAAAGCCGGGCGTGGTGGCGCACGCCTTTAATCCCAGCACTTGGGAGGCAGAGGCAGGTGGATTTCTGAGTTCGAGGCCAGCCTGGTCTACAGAGTGAGTTCCAGGACAGCCGGAACTATACAGAGAAACCCTGTCTCGAAAAACCAAAAAAAAAAAAAAAAAAAAAARACCCAAGGCAAACACGAGTCAAACTTGTGTTTTCATACAGAAGGACCCGGCTCTCTTTCACATCAGTGCTGTTGGGTAGGCGCTGCAGTCCCAAAGCAACAGCTAGCTTTATCAGTACTTTGATGAGTTTCTTCTTAAATTACCTACGGAGGACGCTGCAGGACAAGAGGGGCGGGGGAGGGACAAAGGTCCCTTCTCTTTCTTTTAAATTGCTTTGAGTCAGGATCTCACTAAGTAACAAGGGCTGACCTTTTAACTCGTGATCCCTCTACTTAAGTATCCCTAATGTTGGGATTACGGGCGTGTGCCGCTCAGCCCCAGCTGACATCCCTCATCTTAATGCCAGGTTTACTTTTTTCTCCCCGAGTCTTGGCTGCAGTCCTGGAATTCTTGTCTTATTCCCAGCCGAGCTCTGGCCCGGCCTTCCGAGCCTGCTGGTGTCCAGGCACGGACTCACCCGCTTGTAGCCCCCGCGGAGCCAGGCGGTCAGCAGGGCGGCGACAGGAAGAAGTAGGGCGGCGGGGGCGGCGGCGGCAGCGGCGGGGGAAACGCGGGGAGTGGCCAGGGCTCGCGGGGGAGCGGCGGCGCCAGCAGGGTGAAGGGTGAGGGTCGCGCGGGCAGCGGTGGCAGTGGCTGCGGGGGAGGCTCGGCGAGCAGCGGGGGCCGGCCGCGAGCACCCACCGGCCCGGGGGTGGCGGCGACCGCGGCCTCCGGAAGCGGTGGCAATGGCAAGTGCGCAGGCGGCGGCGCGGGCGCGGGCAGACGCGGCAGATCCTGCAGGGCGAGCGCGGCTGCGGGCGGCGCGGGCGCACAGACCTCGGGCGGCAGCTCTGGCAGCGCCAGGTGGACCCCGGGGCCCCAGGGCGCCAGCAGCTCCGGGCGCAGTGGGAGTGCGGGCAGCGGCGGCAGCTCAGCGAGGGCGAGCGCCGAGGGCGGCGGCGGTCCGGAGCTCAAGCCGGGCGGTAACCCCGGTAGCGGCGGGTGCGGCAGGGACGCTGCGGGCGGCGGGGTGGGCGGCAGGGAAGCGCGAGATCGGCTCAGCCGAGAGTGCCAGCGGCCGCGGTCGCGCCGCGGATGCGAGCGGGAGCGGGGCCACCGCGCCGCCAGCTTGGCCGACGCTGCCACCCCAGGACTCAGTGCGCGCTGCCAGCCGCAGCCTGGGAGCGAGGGCCACGAGTCCGCTAGGTCCGTCCGGCCAATTGGAGTCGCCCGCAACGTGTTCCAGCCAAACACAAGCTGGTGCGCTTGCTGCCTGGGCACCCCAACCAATCATCGTGTCCAGCCACGCTACCGGTGCACACGCGCCCTGGGCGCCCTCTCCTGGTCCGACAGTGCTCTGAGAAGTTGCAGTCTCCAGGCCGTGTCCCTGCAATGGTTGCTGTTTTTCAATGGTGACTCTGAAGTGATGCATATTTTCATTCCATTTTCCGTTTTGAGACAAGGGGACCCAGGCTGGTATCAGTACGCAGCTCAGGATGCCGTCTCACTCGAGGTCCTCCAACTTCCCCTTCTTGAATCCAGGAATACAGACCACCAGGTGGGCAAAGTCGCTTACCTCCAAGCTTAGACCTGAGTCCAATCCGGAGACCCACATAGTGGAAGAAGAGAACCAATTCCTATTAGTTGTCCTCTGACGCCCAAACCCGTGGCACGAACACACCGCACACATAAAATAAATAAACAAAATGTAAATAAAAGTACTCAAATACAAGGTTTTGGATCGAGTATGCAGCTCTGTTGATGAAGTGCTTTCCCTAGCTGTATGAGGCTCTGAGTCCTGTCCTCAGCCCCACACAAGTCAGGTGTGATACCGGAACTCGGGGGAGATGGAGGCAGCGAGATCAGAAGAAGCCGAGGGTTACCCTCAACCACATAGTCAAGGCTAATCAGAACTAGAAATCCTGGGAAGGGAATGAGGGAGATTGGTGGCAATATGCAGTACATATGTTAAAGGTCCCAATAATTCTGAATGACAAATGGGTGGGATTCTGGGAAAGAAAGAAAAGAAAAGACGCAAGCCTTTTCCCCTTGCCCTTCTGAGGCAGAGACAGGAGGGACAGGAGACCAAGACCAGCCTCCGCTGCTCAACCCCCGCTTCTCAGCCTCCGCTTCTCAGCCTCCGCTGCTCAGCCTCCGCTGCTCAGCCTCCGCTTCTCAGCTACTTTGAGGCAACTTGAACTGCCCAAGAATCTGACTCAAAATGAAATGAAAGAGCAAAAGAAGGAGAAAAAAAGGGGGCCAATAACTTCGAAGTCGGAATTGGAGGACACTGGAGAGACGTGGTTAAGAGCACTTGTTCCTCCTGCAGAGGACCAAGATTCGATTGCCAACACCTGCTGGGTATCTCAGTGTCTCATCTGTAACTCCAGTTCTAGGGGGCTGAGTGCCCTCTTCCAGCCTCCTCGAGTACCAGACATTCACATGGTGTGCATACAGGCAAAACATTCAGCACATATAAAACAAGGTTTGAAAAATTAAAACTTTGGGATTGGACTTTAGGAACTTTTATTAGAATAATTAATAGCATGGAGCGGTGGTGATACGCACGTTTTTTAAAAAAGATTTATTTATTTATTATGTGTAAGTACACTGTAGCTGTCTTCAGACACTCCAGAAGAGGACGTCAGATCTTGTTATGGATGGTTGTGAACCACCGTGTGGTTTCTGAGAATTGAACTCAGGACCTTCAGAAGAGCAGTCAGTGCTCTTAACCGCTGAGCCATCTCTCCAGCCCCCAGTGATATACACTTTTGTGTGTGTGTGTGTGGTTTTTCGAGACAGGGTTTCTCTGTATAGCCCTGGCTGTCCTGGAACTCACTCTGTAGACCAGGCTGGCCTCGAACTCAGAGATCCGCCTGCCTGTGTCTCCCAAGTGCTGGGATTATAGGCGTGTGCCACCACCGCCCGGCAATATACACTTTTAATCCCAGCACTTGGGAAGCAGAGGTGGGATTCAAGGCCAGCCTGGTCTACAGAGACAGTTACAGGACAGACAGGGCTATAAGAGAAATCTTGTCTCAAAAAAACAATAACAATTATTAATAACAGAATGGTTCTTGGGCTAATGATACAGACAGGCCTGGGAATGGGGCTCTGACAGAGTACTTGTTAGCGTGTTTGAAGCCCTGGACTCCATTTCTATTGACCTTACTGGGAGTAGGTGGTTTGGCCTCATGATTCTGTTCTCCAGTAAAGAGAAAGCCTTGGTTTTTTTGTTTGTTTGTTTTTGCTTTGTTTTGTTTTTCTTGTTTTTCCAGACAGGGTTTCTCTGTGTAGCCCTGGCTGTCCTGGAACTCACTCTGTAGACCAGGTTGGCCTCGAACTCAGAAATCTGCCTGCCTCTGCCTCCCAAGTGCTGGGATTAAAGGCGTGCGCCGGCGGCGGCGGCGGCGGCGGCGGCGGCGGCGGCGGTGGCGGCACCCAGCTTGGTCTTTCTTTTTCAGTACTGGAGCTCAGACCCAGGGTCTCAAGCATTCTGGGCAATATTGAGGTACACACCCAGTCGAAAGTCTAGGCATGTTTTTGTTGTTGTTGTTGTTGTTATCGTTTGTTCGTTTTGGTTTTTTGTTTGTTTGTTTGTTTTTTCTCTACTAGATTGTGACCAAATGACATCAACTCCCTGGGGACAGGTTTTAAGTCTGTTCCGCTGACTTCCATTTGGAGTCCACCCCGGCACAGAGCCACACCGTCGGTGGTGAGCAGATAAAGATGAAATGAGGCGCCTTGTGCCACCCTCCCAGAAGTCAGCATCCCTCCAGGGCACACAGAGGCGAATGAGGAATCATACGGCTTTTATTAATACTTCAGCCCAGAGGGGCGGGGCGGGGCGGGGCGGGGCGGGGCGGGGCAGTGCCCTGGGCAAGTCTCCAGAGCCCCCTGCTGTGCTCCTCCGACCAGGCTCTAATGCAGAGACCCTCAGGGTAGGCAGGGGATGGGTGTCGGTCAGCATTTCCCAGAAGGGCAGGGTCCTGGGGAGAGGCAGGACGACTGAGGCTGGGGCACCAGTGGGATCACTCCTCAGCAGCTTAAGGCCTTGGAGCCCGCCATCCCCGGGGCCCCCTGAGAGGAGCATATGGGCCACCATGACTCCTACCTCTGTAACCATTTCCCAGCTGGCTGTTGGAATATGTCTTCACTTCAGGATCCCCTACAACACAGGCCACCAAGCAGGGACACGTGAGACACCAGGGGACTTCCGCTTTCCCAGCTCCTTCACCCCAGGCTCATAAAGACTCCCTCTCTCACCCAAATGTTCCAGGCGCTCTGGCCTCAGCTGCCCATAAGGCCCTGGGAGGGAGGGAGGGAGGGAGGGAGGGAGGAAGGGTTGATACGCTATATAGCCCTGGGTCCCTTCTTTTCCTCCAAATTTCAGTACCGCATCCAGCCTGGGCTCAGCCCCTCCCCCAGCCTTGTTTTCCTTCTCAGTCTCCCGTGTCCTCATGCTGTCCCCTCAGTCATGGGTGTGCGTCCTCTCCCACTGTCCCCCACAGCTGTGCGTTTGGCCTGGACTCAGGGCCCCGATACTGCCCACCCACCCTCGTTCACATACCCCATTTACCTGCCTGGACCCCGAGGCCTGCATATCCATATCCTGGCTGGAAGGCCCCAGCCTGACCTGTAAGAGGAGAGCAAGGGTTGGTACAGTTCCCCCAGAACTGGGCACCCGGGAGGCCCCAGACCGCTGCACGTTGGAGCCCTCTTGACCGCCATTGCTGGTTGTTGTTATTGTTGTTACTACTACTACTGCTATTTTACCCTGTCTCCCAAGGGTTGGAACTGTTGATTTAGGGTAGAGAAGTGTCTCCTCTCTGAGCCCTGCAGAGGATCAGGTCATTATTCCTATCCAGCTGCTGACTATAACCCATCCTCTTCCTCATTGTTCCTGCTACCCTGGGTCCAGCTCACCATTCCTAAAGCCATTGGCTATGGGAAATCCTGGAGGATGAAAGAGAAGGTTTAGAGGTGGGGGTGGTGCTCAGTCAACCTCCTTGTCTCCTATCTCCGTCCCAGTGCCGTCCCCTCCCCAGGCACCTGGCTGCAGGGTCTCTGGCAAAATCCCAGCTTCCGGAGCTCCAGTCCCATAATGGAAACCTGAATGAGAGAGAGACTGAAGCAGTGGGGACCAGGGCAGGGCAGCCTGGTAGCCAGCTCTCAGCAAGACAATACAGAAAGACCAATTCAGATTGCAGGGGCAGAGCGCCCCCTGGTGGTACAGGCACAAAATACTTGGGAGGCTGATGCTGATGAGATGGGTAATCCTGATGTGTGATTTTTAGAAGCCACAGGAAGGTGGAGAGATGCCCCATATGTATGTCATGGTACATTCACCACTCGCTCATAACAATACATTTTTGTAAATAGTAAAAAGGCCTGGCATGGTGGTGCACGCCTTTAATCCCAGCACTTGGGACACAGAGGCAGGCAGATCTCTGATTTCCAGGCCAGCCTGATCTACAGAGGAAGATCCAGAACAGCCAGGGCTATGTAGAGAGACCCTGTCTCAAGAGAGCAAAAAAAAAAAAAACCTGATGGTGATGATATCAAAAACAGAAGGTAAAAAGATGGCTGGGGTAGCGTTGGCTACATCCATCCTGACCACTCTTGTACCTCCTCATCCAACTAACCCCAGTTCAACTTTCCCACTGTCACCTCCAGGAAGCCCTCTCTGACTTTCCTTCTGGGAAACTTCTAAAGCTGCTTTCTTTCCAGCTTCCTTCTGAGTGTCACCATGCCTTCACTTCAGGCAGGGTCATGCTGGCACTGGCCACCATCTGGAGGAATGGGTGTTGGGTGCATAAGGAACAGAGCAGTGGTGGTGCACGCCTGGAACCCCAATGCTGTGGAGGCAGAGGGGAAGAGGCAGGCAGATCTCTATGAATTTCAGGCCAGTTTTATCTACATAGTGAGTTCCAGGCCAGCCGAGTCCTCATAGTGAGATTCTGCCTAAACAAACCAAAAAAGGAGAAGGAGGAGGAGAAGGAGAAATAGGAGAAGGAGGAAGAAGAAGAAGAGGAGAAAGAGGAAAAGGAAGAGGAGGAAGAGGAAGAGGAGGAGGAGGAGGAGAAGAGAAGAAGAAGAAGAAGAAGAAGAAGAAGAAGAAGAAGAAGAAGAAGAAGAAGAAGAAGAAGAAGAAGAAGACAGAGAGTCCAGAATAAATAGAGAGGATCTACCCATAAGACAGATTTGCTTGGCCGGATTGGAAGGCTCACCAACTTTCTGCAGCTTGAGGCCACCGTGGAAACCTGAGGGGAGAGAAGACTGTGAGGCTGACAGGACCCTGGCCTTTTCCCTCCCCCCCCCCTTTCTGGAGGTGGAATGAAGAGAAAGAGATGCAGAGAGGAGAGGGGAGAGGAAACAGCCTTCTCACCCAGTTCCGCTCCAGCTCCATAGCCATTGAAGGGCTGGTAACCTGCGAGAGGGTGGTGGTCAGAGATGGAGGGTAGAGACCTTGTGATCTCCTGAGGGGCCACGTATTGACCTAGGGAACCTCGAAGACGAGGCAGGGACTGGCCCTGTTTACACGGAATAGAAACACAGGAAGACCTTAGCAACAAGAGACTTTGAGGGTAGCCTGGAGGGCCTGCCTGGCCTTAGGGTACTGGAGGCAACTTGAGAACAGGGTGGTGGATGCCATGATACCCACAGACAGGCAGAGAGAAGTTGAGGGTTAGTTCCTCTGAGATACAGCACTTGAAGACATACGCACCTGCTTTCTGAGGCTTCAGTCCCCACTGGATGGCTGGGGTTGGTGCTACAATGAGGGACACAGAAATGAGCCCAGCACAGGGCCTCTCTGAGCTTCAGTTCAGGGGACATGTAACCAGAACATGTAGCCAGGCCCAGACCCTCCCAGAGCCACACGCCTCCTGCTTCCACCCTATCCCCAAGCGTCATGCTGACCTGGGATTTTACCATTCTGCACTGGGGGTGGGAGCTGGGATTTCAGGCCCCATCCACCTCCTTTATCTGAAGGGATTGGTGTGGGAGGCCTGGGGAGGAGTTGTGCTGGGGCACCTCTGTTGCAGGAACCTAGATTAGGGAGGAAGACCGTGAGGAGCTGCTCACCCTGAACCTCTCGGGACCTGTGCCAGGACAAACCAAGCTTTGCAGTGGACAGGACATCCCCAGAATCCGCAGGAGACATCTACCAGATGAGAGACAGCCCACCTTCTGTGGGCCATACTGTTCAGGGGGATAAGGTAGCTAGCTCGCATAGGCAAAAGGCTCTTGCTGTCAGCCACCCGACCCCTCTACCTCCCAACCATGCCATCTGACCATCTCTCACCTGGCTGGGTTGCCATGCCATTTCCATTATTGTATCCTGGAGAAGAAAGGGGGGAAGTGGGGAGGTCAGGATGGGGTGAGCCTGAGGGAGAGACGGGGAGACAGGAGGCAGAGGTGCAGAGCTCTCTCACTTGCCTGTCTTTGGAAGTTTCATACCCACTCCCAGGCCTAGGGGAGACAAGGAATTGATCACAGATATACCCTTCCCTAGGAGTGAAACTTCTGCCCCCCCTCCACCCTGCACCCCTGCACTCACCTGGTGGAATCCCCAGCCTGTTCCCTGGCACATACCCTGGGAGGGAGGGAGGCTATGAGGGCAGGGCTGACATGACATTAGGGGTGGGAATACCAAGGAGGCAGGGAGAGAGGCAGAAAGGGTTTCACCTGGCTTCAGAAGTTTCCCAGTCCTGAGGTGAGGGGAACAGGGTCTGGGGACCCCGCCTTGTCTCTGCCCCTTCCCAGGACCATCTGTGCCCGAGATGGCTTGTTCCCCTTACCTGGCCACGGTCCCTGGCCTTGGAAGGCTCTAGGTCCTCCGTTTCTGTACCCTATGGAGAAAAGTGGGGTTACCCCTCCTGTAAAGACCTCTCTTCTCATCTCTATCTAACCTCTGGCCTAGAGCACCTCCGCTCCACTTCCTGGTCCACAGCTGACAGAACTGCAATAGCTATTGGGCAGAGGGAGATGAAAGGCAGAGTGTCCTCTGGTTTTGCAGAAGCCACAGGGTCCCTCAGATAGGGTCAAGAGTGAGTATCTGTTTGTTTCTTTTTCTCCACTTTCCCAGCCCCAGCCCCAGGCCCAGCCCCGGGCTCAGCCCCAAACCCAGACCCAGGCCCAGAGGCAGCCCCAGCCCCAGCCCCTAGTACCTGCTTTTTACCATTCTGAACTGTGAGCGAGAGGGTGGAGCTAAAGTTGGGGAGGAAGGGACTTTAGCCTCCCTAAACACTCTAAAGACTCAGGCTAGAACCGAGAGACTCCTTTGGACCCGCCCCTGCAGACCTGGCCGAGGAGCCAGACACGCGCTCCCTTACCCAGCCGGACTCCAAGCCCACGGCCGTTCCATAACCCTGGGAATACAGAGGGAGGGGACATTACACAGGGGAGAAGAGTGCAGGGCAGGTGGCCAAGCACAAAGACAGGCTAGAACTGGGCTCACCTGGTTTCTGAGCCTTCGAGTCCGGTCCATAACCTGAAAGAAATACAGGGTACCGGTGAGAGCTGCTGCATTCCCCGCCTCTCCGCCTCATAAGCCTGGCCCTGCTCCTACCTTGTCTGTAGCCATTTTGAGCAGCAGGGGCTGCGAGAGGAGAAGGGATGCTATCAGTGGGCCACAGACGCAGAGGCCAGGAGGAGGGGGGCCCCTAGTGTCCCGCACCTCCCTCCCCAGCGCCAGGATCCCCACTGGTTCTACTGATTTACATACTTCCTTCCATTTAAGGACTGCGGCTGGCTTCTCCTTGGAGTCAGGGACAGGAAACCCCTCCCACCATGAGCTTAAGGACCAGGGATGGTGAGGGCAGAGGTGGATAGAAAGGTCATAGGCTGCTGAAGCTCCCTGCCTACTCCTACATCTGTCAAGAGACAGTTGTGTCGGAACCCCCCCCCCCAACCCTCTGTCCTCCTGGTACCTGCCCCTAGCCCTTCTCCCCATCTGCCTGGTTTGCCAACAGCCACGCCCAGAAGACCACACCTGGCAGGGCATCCAGTCCATTTCTGGTCCCATATCCTGGGGAAAAAAGGGAGTGGGGTGAGATGCCCTCAAGTAGTGGAGGCAATCTCCGAGACAGGCAGGGGAATGAGAGGACTTTCCCCTCCCCTGGACTCCTAGGTGTCCATCTAGAAGGCTCCATTCCCCTTCCAGGTCTAGGAAGGAAGACACAGACTCCAAGCCTCAGGATAGACCACCCATCTATCCACCACTCAGTCAGGACCCCTGTGGTCCCAGCTCCAGACCTCTAAGAGGCCCGTCTTTGCCTTAAGGTCTTAGCCTGGCTGGGCTCCTGTCCCAGGAAAGACCCCAGCTGTCAGCCCATTGCCTTAAAGAGAGATGTGAGTGGAGGTGTGGTGGCGTGTATGGATTCAGGAGCGCACGGTCAGGGCACTGCGCTAGTTGATTTTTGGCAACTTGACACAAGCCTGGAGTTTCTGGGAAGAGGGCCTCTGAACTGAGAAAATGCATGCATCAAATTGGCCTGCGGGGCATTTTCTTGATTGGAGATTGATGTGGAAGGATCCAGCTCACTGTGGACAGCGCTGTGGTATGTGTACAAGAAATCAGGCAGAGGAAGCCAGGAGAAGAGAGCCAGTAAGCAGCGCTCCTCCATGGGCTCTGCTTCAGTGCCTGCCCAGTTCTTGCCCTGTCTCCCCTTTATGAAAGGCAGTGATCGGGCTGGAGAGATGGCTCAGAGGTAAAGAGCACCGCCTGGTCTTCCAGAGGTCCTGAGTTCAATTCCCAGCAACCACATGGTGGCTCACAACGATCTGACGCCCTCTTCTGGTGTGTCTGAAGAGAGCAATGGTGTACTCATATACATAAAATAAATAAATAAATCTCTAAAAGAAAGAAGGAAAGAAAGAAAGAAAGAAAGAAAGAAAGAAAGAAAGAAAGAAAGAAAGAAAGAAAAAAAGGCAGTGATCAGGACATTTAAGGCGAAATAAAGCCTTCCCCATCTAAGTTTCTTTGGTCATGGTGTTTTAGCACAGTAATAGAAACCCAAACTAAGGCAGGGACAGACCCAAAGTAGACAAGACTCACCTGGCTTCTGGGGTTTCCTGCCCTCTCCAAAACCTGTAGGAGACATGCACTGGTGAACCCTGCTGGTTCACCCCCACCCCACCCTCAAACACATATAAAAGTCTCCCAGTGCCCGCCCCCACTGGCCACTGGCCCTACCTCCTCCAATTCCGTTATGGGCTGGCAGACCTGTGTGAAGGGGAAAGTAGGATTCGGGGTTCAGCACAGGGGAAGAGGAAGGTCTCTCTTGTATAAAACTAGGAACCTAGAACCCTGGAGGCCTGTTCTCAGCAACCCCTCAATTTTGTACCAGATCTTCCCTTCTGTGGCCTGGAAGGGGAGCACAGAAGGACACCCCAGATGTGGGTCTCTCAGGTCCCCATCTCACCAGACTGGGCTCCCAGTCCAGTCCCATTCCCAAACCCCAGCAGCGACAGGGAAGACAGTCATGGGCAGAAGCGATTCTCACTTGCCTTCTGGGGCTTTGCTTGCACCCCAAAGCAAGAGAGAGAAATGGGGATCAGGTGAGGACTCAGGAACGCCTCCCTGAGAACCCTAGTACCCTCTGACCTCTCCCAGTTCCCTGGTGCCCTCACCTGGCTGGGCCCCGGCTCCTGGGAAGGCCCCAGCTCCTGGGAAGGCTCCTACTCCATTCCCATTGCTGAGCCCTGGGAGACAGCAGGAAGGAGTGAGGGAGGCCAGGCGATGTGGGTGAGCGGGCTGCCCAGGGGCACTGGCATGGGCGGACCTCCCTTACCTGGCTTTGGGGGTTTCATGCCCTCTGCGGTACCTGAGAAAGCCACAGGGATGAGGTGAGGAAGTAAGAGCTCCCCAGAACCCCAACCTCAACACGTGCCCCAACCTCTTCCTTCCCTTCTCTACCTGGTCCGCGGCCATTCTGAGCTGGAGGCCCTGTGGGAATGAGAAGGATAAACAAGGGACAAAAGGCCCACAGTGAGTCCCCACTGGATGGCCAGGGGGAAATCTAGGGAACCGCACTTCCCTAGCCCACCAGCTGACCGGCCCCGTCCTTCAGAGCCTGGGAGGGAAAGCAGGTTATCGTCATGTGGACCCCAGAGCCCTCCACCATCACCTGGCTGGGCTCCCAGTACAAATCCATTTCCGTTCCCGAATCCTGGGGCCCCAGAGGAACTGAATGGAAGGAAGCTCAGGGCTCCAGGAGAGAGAGAGAGATAGGTCCGAACAGAGTTTACCTGGTTTCTGGTGCTTCACACCTTCGTAGCCTGTAGGAAAGACAGATCATGGTGAGGGACCTGGATTCCTATTTGGCTTCCTCCTAAGGAGCAGCCCCGTTCCTGCCTGGTCCATAGCCATTCAGGAGAAAAGCAAGAGACTCTGAGTGTCAGGCCTCTCTCTGCCCAATCCTTGAGCTCCAGCACTAGCCACCCACAGACAGCTGTGCATGGGTCTTGAGGGAGCAGTCACACTGTGTGCTGGCTCCTTGTCCCAGCCTGAAGCACCAAGTCCTCTCAGCTTCTTACCAGGCCCCAGGTGGCCTCTGCATATTCAGACCTTCATTGCATACGGTGACCCTGCCTGAGCTTCTGGTTCCTTGCAGTCCCTCACTTCCTGTCCCTCTTCTGTCCCCTGCTGCTTCTCGGTCTCTTCCTGGGTTCCTTTCTTCTGCTCATGTTCTAGAAGGTGATGGTTCTATCGTCTGTTGTGAAGGTTTTAACCTTCTTCTTGGGTCTTGCCTCTCTAAAGCTCTGGAGGCCATATCTGGTTGCCTGGGTCCTTCTTTGGTTACAACCAACCAACCAAAAAACCTTCTTGGTCCTTCATCAATACTATCCTCCTGCCTTGTTGGTCTCCCAGCCATTTCGAGAGCCCACAGCTTCTTTCTGTCCTTCTCTCAACCTCTCTTCAATGTTCCTCAAGCCTTCACCAATTTTTAGTGGGCCACAACCTACTCCCCAGCTTCTTCTTCTGTTCTAGAATGCTCGGGGTGGCTCTTGTGACAGCCTTAGTGCCATGCTGTTGTCCTGTCTGCCTTCCCAGCATACCTTGGGCTCCTACACTTGACTAGCCCAGAATGGATGTGGTTTGTTGACCTAGTGTTTGCTGTATGGGGTTAAGCTGGAAGTCAAGTGACCAGGTCTCACCTGACTTCTGGGGTCTTAGTCCTCCTCCAAGGCCTGGGGAAGAAGAGGAACTTTTAGGTCTCCACGTTAGCACGCCTATCCAGGGGTGCTTGGAAAATCACAGTGCTTCACCTGGCTTGGCTCCAGTTCCCAGGAAGGCCCCGGCTCCCTGCCCATTTCCGTTCCCAAGTCCTGGGGAGACCGAAAAGGAATGAGATTGGAGTCTGGGAGAAACGCAGCTGCGTATGAGCAAGGATGGGTGCGGCCAGAGGCTCACCTGGCTTCTGGGCTTTTCCAGCCCCTCCAAAGCCTGGAAGGGAGGTACAGGTGGGGACAGAAACTCAGCCCAGGACACCCTGCATCTGTCCCTGTCCTTGTCACACACACACACACACACACACACACACACACACACACACACACGTTACCTGCTCCAAAGCCATTCTGAAGTGCAGCGCCTGATTGGGAGAAGAGGGAGTTTGACACAGGAACCGTGGGAGCCCCTTGCGGGGTGTGAGACCACTGCTCTGCTCTCGGCTCACCTGCCTTGCCTATGGACCCGTTCCTCCCTCTTTAAATTCCTTCCCAGTGGGATGTTTGTTTACTTGTTTGTTTTGAGACAGGGTCTCACTATGTAGCCCTAACTGGTCTGGAACTCTCTCTATAGAATAGGCTGTTCTTGGACTCACAGACATTTGCCTGTTTCTTCCTTCTGAGCGCTGGGATTAAAGACCTTTGTCACTATGTATAGCTTTGTTTTGTTGAGACAATGTTTCCTGTAGCTGAGGCTGGGCCTCTAACTCAGCCTAGGGTGGCTTTGATGGAGGGAAGGTCTCTCTCAGTGCTAGACTGCAGACTTGTACCAAGAGGGACTGCTTTGTTACTCCAACTAGCCTGGAATTACCACGTCTCCCAAACCGATCTAGAACTCTTGATTCTCCTGCGCTGGCCCCTGAGCATGGAGATTACAAGTGTAAGCCACCATGTCCTGCAGGAGCTATGAAGTGAGCTCACCAGCCTGTGTGTAAGTTGAACTTGAGCTCCAGGGTATCCATAGGGCTCAACAGCAGGTCTGGGAGAGTGGTCACGTGAGTGAGTGTCTAGAAACCCTGCTTCAGGTGCCCAGGCGGGCCCTGGGCCTGCCACCATCCGTGTGCTTACCTGGCTGGGACCCCAGGGTGTTTCCAGTGCCAAATCCTAAGGAGAAAAGTGGGTGTGAGCAGAGGGTTTGAGGAAGGGAGCCAAAGGTCTCAGGTGGGTGGGGTCAGAGCCAAGAGGACGATGGGGTGATGGGCCTGCTCACCTGGCTTCTGAGGCTTCGTGGCAGCTCCCAAGCCTGAGGGAAGACCCGGGGAAACTGAATCATCATGTACAGCCCCCCATCGCTACTCCTATTGTCCAAGAAATTGATGTCCTTGTTTCTTTCTTTTTCTTTTTCCTTTCCTTTTCCTTTCTTCAGTACCAGAGGTTAAATTTGAGGCTCTGTACACACCAAGGAAGCACCCTTCCCGCTAAACTGTAGTCCACAATTTTAATTATTTTAAGCTACTTTAAAATTCTTTGATAATTTTATTCATGTATTTAATGGATTTGCTTGTTCTCTCTCTCTTCCTCTCTCTCTCTCTCTCTCTCTCACATACACACACACACAGAGAAACAGACACACAGACACAGACAGACACACACACACACACACACACACACACAAACATCATTACCTTCTTTTATCCCCTTCCCATTATCTTCCCACTTTTTTTTGGAGACAGGGTTTCTCTGTGTAGCCTTGACTGTCCTGAAACTGTAGACCAGGCTGGCATTGAACTCAGAACTCTGCCTGCCTCTGCCTCTGCCTCTCGGGGGCTGGGATTGAAGGTGTGCATCACCAATGTACTATTATGTATTTATTTACTGAAAAAGTCTGGCTATACAGTCCTACCTTGGCCTGAGATTCTCTATATAGACATATATTAAGCTGACCCAGAACTTATAGAGATCCACCTGCCTCTGCCTCCTAGGCACTGGGATTAAAGGCATGTGCCACCCCAGGGTCCAGAAATCAGCCTTTGCTCTCCCAGTCCACGATTTCCTGACTTAGAGTATCCCTTGCTCTCATCTCCAGATGCCTAGTTTGATCCTCACCTGGCTGGGCTCCAGCTCCTGGGGAGGCCCCAGCTCCTGGGGAGGCCCCAGCTCCTGGGAAGGCTCCAGCTCCTGGGGAGGCTCCTACTCTATTCCCATTGCTGAGCCCTGGGAGACAGCAGGAAGGAGTGAGGGAGGCCAGGCGATGTGGGTAGCGGGCTGCCCAGGGGCACTGGCACGGGCAGACCTCCCTCACCTGGCTTTGGGGGTTTCATGCCCTCTGCGGTACCTGAGAAAGTCGCAGGGACCAGGTGAGGAAGTAAGAGCTCCCCAGAACCCCAACCTCAACACGTGCCCCAACTCCTTCCTTCCCTTCTCTACCTGGTCCGTGGCCATTCTGAGGTGCAGGGGCTGTGGGTAGAGAGAGGCAGAGGCTACAGCCTGGCTGGTAGGAGGCTACACTGAGGCGGTCTGGACCACCTTCATGGTATCCCTACCCCAGACATTTGTGTCCCAATCTTCCAGCAGTTCTCCCAGGGAACATGCCCAAAGATCAGTCCAGGAAACCATCCTGAGACGGGGCACTACTTCTCAAGCAGGTCAGGGAAGGGACCTATTCTTGGGAGGTAATACAGGGGCAGAGCTTGAGACAAGGAAAGCTGGAACCTAGAGGTGACAGAGCTGAGCTGGGGCTATAGCATCACACAGAGAAAAATAAACAAACAAAACCAATGCAGAAGAAAGGCACCTGGTTTCCGAGGTTTCATGCCTCCTCCTGGGCCAGAGAGAGACACAACAAGATTGTCATCCCTGTCCTCAGATTAAAACTGTGCCCTGACCTCTCTTTACCACCTGTGCCCCCACCGTCCCTGCACAGTTCCTCTCACCTGGCAGGCTTCCTGCCTTAGGGGACGTACTGATGCCCAAGCCATTTCTGCCATTAAACCCTGGGGAGAAAGTGGTAGGGCATTGGTGGGTGTGTCGGAGGGACACAGGGAGTCACGGGACAGTATGCAACTAAGACATGGGCAGGGCAGGATGTTCAAGCCCGCAGCTTGGAGCGTCCCCTCCCAGGCCTGGGTCAGATGGAAAGCTGAGCCCTCCCTTCTTCCAGAACCAACCTCTCTCCTTTTAAGTCCAGTGGTCCTTACCTGGCTGAGCGCCTCCCACTCCTGGAAAGGCTCCAACTCCCAGCCCAGGTCCGTATCCTGGGATAAAAGAGCCAGAAAGAAGGATAAAGAGGGGGTGGGGCATCAGGCTGAGGAGGAGCAGGCATGGAGAAGCTCTCACCTGATTTCTGGGGCTTCGCCACCCCTCCAAAGCCTGAGAAGAGAGGCAAGGCAATGATAGGACCCCTGGGACTGAGCCTCCTCCCGGGTTCTCTGTTCCATATCCATTGTGAACTAAGGAGCCTAAGGAGGTATCTGGGGCCCAGCTAAAGTAGTGGTAAGATGGATGGAGAGATGGTTAGGAGCACTGACTGCTATTCTAGAGGTCCTGAGTTCAATTCCCAGCAACCACATGGTGGCTCACAACCATCTGTAATGGGATCTGATGCCTTCTTCTGATGTGTCTGAAGACAGTTACTCATATAAATAAAATAAATAAATCCTTCAATAAAGTAGTGGTGAGATGGTGCCCTGTTCTCCCCTCCCCACACCTGACACCAGAGGCTACCATGCCTCCTGACTTTCTTTCCTAAGCCAGCAGTTCTATCTCCTTGAGGCTCGGGGGAATTAACCTAGTGGGACCGAACTCCCAAACAGAAACACCCCCCCCCCCATTTTCCTATATCTTAGACATCGGATGTTATGCTTGGGAAAGTTCCTGCTTCTGTACCAATGCCATTGCCATCCGCCATGGAGACAGGGTTGTCAGGGAGGCTCGTGGGGGGTGCAGAGGTGGGGAAAGTGTCAGGGAGATGCAGGGAAGCTACAGAGGTGGGGAAACAGGCAGCATCTGAGGAGGGCTCACCTGGCTTTGGCGGTTCCATACCTCCTCCAATGCCTGAGAAAGAGGTGAAGATCAACTGAAGGTCACAGGACTTCCCCCCTTCCCAGGGACAACCCTTGATTCCTTTCTCCCCATGGCAGCCCCACCTCTACCTGTTCCGTAGCCATTTTGAGTTGGAGAGCCTGTGAGGAAAGAGCTGATTGAGGAAGTGTGTGGTCCCAGCTGAAGTGGAGGCATGGGAGCCTTGAAAGTCTTCCCTGAGATCGAGCTATCCCAAATGTCCCCTCAACCTCTATCATTCACCAGTTTGCCTCAGAGACAAGAGAAGGCCCCAGATACTGACAGCCTCCACCAGGGGATGCTCACCTAGCTGGGGGCTCCTGAGTCCTGGTTAGAGAAGGGAGGGTGTGAGAAGGAGAGACAGAAAGACGGAGAGCTAGGCTGGCAGAGCTCACCTGACTTTTGAGGTTTAGCATCTCCTCCAAAGGCTAGGAGAGAAAGAAAGCAGGTGAGTACCTAGGGGTGCCAGGCCGAGGGTCTCCCCCTTACATAGTCATGCTCATCAGCGGGCCTCCCCACCTTCTGGGACTATGTTCAGATCAAACCATGCGAAGAAAATTGGGCATCTACCAAGTCCCCCAGTGTCGATCCCTCCATCCCTCCCTTCCTCTAGGGTGGAGGATGAGGGTAGAACAGTCTTCCTCTGCAACCAAGCAGGCCTGGAACTTACTGTGCAGTCCAGAAACCTGACTTGAGCGCTCAGAAACCTTCCTGCCTCAAGCTCTGAGTCTGGAGTTTACTGGTGTGAACCACTGCATCCGACTTCCCACAATTCTGAGATGTCTGCCTGTATCCTCTTTCCCTGCGCTGTCTTGCCCTCCTTTGTTGGGGAGAACGACTAGAGAGAGCATCCTGGCCCTGACCACCAAACTCTCCCTCACCTCCCCTGTTCCCCGTCCACTGGAGGAGCTGTAGCCTGGAAGAGAAACAAGGGCTTTAACTTAGGGAGGCACAGCGAGGCAGGACTGCTTTCACCTCCGCAGATTTAGCTTCATACGGAGCCACGGAGCCGTCTGGCCTGGCAAAGCTTGTTGAGTCAGGGAGGATTRAGAAGGGAACCAGGATGCCAAATCTCTGCTTCTGAACCCCAGTTTCCCCTCTGGTCACAAGAAGTATAAGGACAGAACCAGGGGGTAGTCTGGGATTGGGGGACTGAAGATTGGTTCTTGGCATGGATGGGGGTGCCAAGCTATACCCCTGGATATTTGAGGGGCAAAGCACACTTGGCTCTCCATTCACTGTGGTATAGCCCTCCCCCCTCTAGCCTCATCATTGGACTCTTCCATTCCCTCTACCATTCCCAGGGTCTCTGGGATCCCTCCTCCTACCCTTAGAACTCCGTAGGCCCCGTTCATGGCACTCAGTCCCAAAGCCTTGCAGCCTCTCAGCTCACTGGTCCCCACTCCAGTCCCACTGTAGCACTGTGCCCTAGGATGCTGCCAGAACCAGCTTCCTCCCTGCTGCCACATCCCACTCTTCAGGCTCCTCCTCCAGGGAACATATGTTCTCAGGGACAAATCTCCCAACTCTTCCAAGAAGATGAGTTTCTGAGCTTCATACCCTCAAGCAGACATTGTTAATGCTGCCTGCTGGGAAGAGGCTCCGTGCTCTCCTGGCCTTCATATCTGGAATCCCAGAGCTGGGGAATATCTAGAAAGTGCCAAAGGTCCCTGGGGTCAAAAGTATCCAGAGGGACTTACCTTTCCCCAGGTTGGAAGGGAGTCGGGGAATTCCTAGGGAAGCAAAGGGTACTTACAATTCAAGGCTGCGATCTCAGAAACGGAAAGGCTAGACCCAGACTTAATCTACCTCCAGTGCAATGCACCGAAAATCATCGGATTCTCTGCTGGACCAGGCTCCCCGGGAACTCAGACTTGGGGAGGGGCTTATGTACCCTAGTCTAGCCTCAGACTTGCTGAATAGTCTCACAGCCCGCGAAGCCAAGAAAGAGCGTGAACTTCTGATTGTACTGGAAACACTACCAAGTGCGTTCCTTCCATCCCCACCCCCAGAACCTAGCTGCCTTAACTCACAGTCTAGTCAAATCTCAGCCCCAGTCACAGCCCAGACCCTCCCCAGAAGCCCACCCTCACCGCCTTGCAAGCTCTCAGAAATCAGGCAGAGCAGAAGGGGGGCAACGGGGAAGACCCTGGTGCCCATGATGTCCAGGGAGTGCGAAGGCTCAGCACCTTTGGGGCTTTAAGCAGTCTTACTGGGATATTCCTTTACGCAGGTCCCCAGCTGTGAGGGGCAGAGGCTCTGCTTACAGACCCCAGGAGGCCAGTCCAGGGGTTACCCCCTGGAGCAGAACAGGCGTAAGCTCCTCTGGGCCTCCCTATAACGAACCCCCTCATCCATCAATGGTGCTGACAGCTGGGACAGGCTCCCTGGGGCTCCTCCACCCTGTCAGTGACACTGGTCCTGGCACCAGACTGGAAGGGTTCAGATGTTCCCCCAGCAGCTGGGGAGGAGTAGGCTGGCGCTGGAAGCCCAGCCTAAACACAGCTGTGGAAAAGGTGAGAGCAGGGCGGGTCCAGAGACCTGGGAAAGTTAACTGTGTTACTAGAGAAGCAAGTGGAAGATACAACACTGTAACAGAAGCTATCAACTCTCAGATTGTAGTCAGAAGAGGCTAGCTCTTGTCCTGTCTGATCCCTCCACAGATCACTAGAAATGGACCTTTTTGCCCTCAACCAAGGACTGGCTAGCTAGAGGGGTACCCCGACTTCCAGTCCTCATCCTGTGCTCTCAGTCCCCCTGGGGGGAGCAGTGGCACATAGGGATAGGATAATCCATTTTCTGTTGTCTTCTCTTCTTTGTCCGAATTGACTTTAGGGGTAAATTCAGGATCTGTTGCTTAGGATGGTTGGGGCAGGCTGTGCAGGGTGCTTGAGGACTGCACCACCTTTCACTGGGGCCTGGACAGTTGAACCTGGAGCTGGGCTTGCTGCAGGGGGCCTGGCAGGTTGTGCTTAGAAGAGGCAAGCTCTCCTAAGGGATACACTAGGTTGGTGTCTGGCCAGGAAATGCCCCCACTCATAGCAAAGTGAATCTGTGGACCCCACTGAGCTGGCTAAGGACAGCATTGACTCAGAACCTGGACCTCGGACTGAAGTCCAGAAAGCCCCACATCCTGTCTGTCTGTTGGCTCAGGCTCTCCTGGAGCTGCTGGCTGAGGAGGCCACTTTGCCAATGCTGGCTTCCAGACAGGGTGGAGGTCTGGAGACAGTGGGGGCCTCTGAGCCCACCACAGTTTGAAGGCCAGTTTTTGCAGCCAGCAGACTAGTACCCAGCACCCTCCCTTCACTCTTAGATCAATCCCAGAACCAAGCTAGCTCTATAGATGGCTCCACTCTTGGACCCCCCCCCCAACTCAGGGCTACACCCCACTGATAATCTCTCCCCACTCTGGGACTCCTACAGACACATTCGTATGACCAGTCTGATGGTATCTCTCTACCTTCCCCCAAAAGATTCACCTTCTTGTGAAAACCTCGACTGCAGAGTCCCTTAGCCCAGCATCTCAGTACAGCAGCACCGCGCTTGCCCATTTCCATCCTGCTTGGAGTCAAATGGACTGGATCTTCCACTAGTCCCTGAGAAGGCGCAGGGCAGCTCAGGCTCCCACCGCTCCCTTCAAGTCCAGGACAAGTGGAGACAACGTTCATGCTACCCGAGGCCTGCTTTGTCTCAGGTCATGGGCATTGGTTGCATGGTTTTCCTGGTTGGTTTCCCTAAAAAGCCAGCTGCGAGGGTCCTAGGCAGTCGCTGAGTTGATTGATATCCATTGGTGAGTTGCGCAGTCATCTGGCCTTTCTGAGGCTGAGTACTTTCCTCCAAAGTGAGGGCAGTAAAAGCCAGGGGTCAGAGCTACAGGGATGTCTTGTTTTGTAGATGGGGAAACAGAGGCAGAGAAGAAAAGGCATTTGGCCGAACTGGTACAGCGGCTGAGTTGGCCTAGAGTCTGATGCCAAGCACTCCAGGGGGGGTTCTCTCCTACTCTTAGCCTTCCCCGTTCTGAGCAGGCCCAGGCCCCATTATGTCAGTAAGCTTCAGAGCTGTGGCAGCCGAGGGCCCCCTAAGCAGACACACACACACACACACACACACACACACACACTCACACAGTACTCATTGCAGGGTGCCCGGGGGGTAAAGGGAGTGATTCCAAGGGGCTACCCAGGAGGTATGCTTGGCCAGTGCCAGGCAGCTTGGGAGCTGGCACGGGCCTGTGGAAAATGCCAGCCAGCCTGGGTCCTTGGGCCAGTTTGCTGTCTGCTCAAGCCCTGCAGAGTCACCATACTGGGTCCACCCAGGTAGTCTAGGAACAGTGTTGAGAGCTCAAACGACCCCTGCTAGAGCACTAGTCTGGGCTGCTGAGCACCCTGAGCTGAAGGGGACAGGGGACATGGCCCAGTATCCAAATATCTAAACAGAAGAGGTGTCTGGCAGGGACCAAGGGCGAGGAGGTAGTAGCTGCAGGAGCGCAGGGCTGGCGCCTAGGACACACGCTACCTAAAACGGCAGGCTGTGTCAAAGGATTCCCTGACAGCGGCTTAACCTCCAGCAGCACCTGTGAGGGTGGGAATGTGGGAGGACAGCTGGCGGCACAGCCAGGCGCCTGTGGGCAGACACCTCCTGGACCGGCAGCTGTGCTGCTGTCCCTCAGCTGCCCCTCCGCCCTGTGTCGGCAGCTCTTTAGGCCAGATCTGAGCTTCCGATTTCCCTTGGCTGCCTTTGGGACACCTTCCCAGACATTACCCAGGCACGCACAAATGGGCAAAGCTGACCTCTATTAACCTCCTCTCCCACCCCCGCCCCACCCCCAACAATCACTAGAATTGTTGCAACCATGATATATGATATACATAGAGAAGCAAGCATACACTAGACAGAAAGATACAATGTAACAAATGCTCATAAACCCTATGCAACAGAAATAGAAGGCAGCCAGTCCTCAGAAGCTCCCATCATGGCTTCCTTCCAGTCTGTATGGTTCCATTTGAGGATCATCTTTGCCTCCCTTTCTTGTCACGCCACTCCTTTTGTGATCTCATCTGAGCGAGGGAATCTTCCTAAGAGTCTGGGAAGTGTGGACAGCTCTGTGGTACAGTTATAGTGAAGTGTCTCACTGGGAGTGTTTGGGGGTGTGCTCCCCTGGACGAGGGGTGGGGCTTGTAGAATCAAGTGCCTGGAGGAGGTTTGAGGTCTGAGTGCCAGAGTCCTAGTGTTTTGTTTTTTGTTTTTGTTGTTGAGACAAGGTCTCTACATGTAGCCTTGGCTGGCCTGAGACTTGCATGGAAATCAGGCTGGCCCTGAACTCTGAGAGATCTGCCTGCTTCTGGCTCTGAGTGTTGGCATTAAAGGCGGCATGCATTGCCATGCCCAGCTAAGAGTCCTGGTTTTGATCCCTTTGGGAACAAGCCTCTGTCTGTGCCATCGCAGGATGGGTAGAGGTGACTCCTGACTTAACCAGCTCTTGTCTTGACGGATGCAACCCATGAGCCCATTTTGCATCAAAGAGAGAGAAGGCTCTTACTGTAGATCAGTGGTTCTCAGTTGTCCTAAAGCTGTAACCCTTTAATATAGATCCTCATGTTGTGGTGACCCCAACCATAAATTATTATTGTTATCACTTCATAACTCTAATCTTTCTACCATTATGAACCGTAATGTAAATATCCGTGTTTTCTGATAGTCTTAGGCAACCTCTGTGAAAAGGTCTTTAGATTGCTTCAAATAGGTCTCACAGGTTGAGAACTCTAGCGGCTCTCGACTCTACTGGTAAAAAGCATTAAACCGACTGTCCCCAGGGGGGTTTCTTTCCTTCACCCCACCCCCCGAGACAGGGTTCTTTGTAGCCCTGGCTGTGCTGGAACTCACTTTGTAGACCAGGCTGGCCTTGAACTCAGAAATCCACCTGCCTCTGCCTCCCAAGTGCTGGGATTAAAGGCGTGCACCACCACTGCCTGGCGACTTTTTTTTAAAATATTTTTTAAAAGAATTATTTATTTATTATATATATATGAGTACACAGTTGCTGTCTTCAGACACACTGGAAGAGGGCATCGGATTCCGTTACAGATGGTTGTGAGCCACCATGTAGTTGCTGGGATTTGAACTCAGGACCTCTAGAAGAGCAGTCAGTGCTCTTATCCACTGAGCCATCTCTCCAGCATGCGACTTTATTTATTTATTTATTTATTTATTTATTTATTTTGGCTTTTTTCAAGACAGGGTTTCTCTGTGTAGCCCTGGCTGTCCTGGAACTCACTCTGTAGACCAGGCTGGCCTCGAACTCAGAAATCTGCC
>BDUI01000857.1:154946-178844 GCA_002335545.1 Apodemus speciosus
ATGGGAGGGGGGTGGGCAATGGGGGACGTCTGCAACCATTAGGACCTATAAAGGGTTGATCTCTGGAGGCAACAAGAAAATCCAGTTCACCACGACTCAGTAGCTGGTGTTGGTTCAAACTTCGAGAATTTGACACTGGGTAGTTTATAGTCATATCTAAGTGCAGTACAATCTGGAAAAAGGTTTCCTGGTGCAACAGAATCCCTTCTGTACAAGGAAGCATAATTAGATCAAAACGTCTCAGTTCTGTAGATGGCTACTTGTGTTATCGTAAGGCCTAGGGGGGGATCTGGTCAGCGCTCACCGGGGCTGTTAACCACCTCCGGTTCTGCTTGGGACAGCCTGGGGGAGCCACAGGCTTTGGTTATCAGTCACCTCTATTCCCAGCCTTCTGGGTGAAAGAGGTCTTTTTGTTTGAAAAGACAACTGTGTGTGTGTGTGTGTGTGTGTGTGTGTGTGTGTGTGTGTGTGTCTAACATTGCTGGTTTCCCTAGTGCTAACTGAGTGCAAGGACATCTGTGCCCCAGCATGTGTTCATTCACTTTGGTTTTGGTAATAGGGATCAAACCAGGGTCTATCACATGCCATGGAAGTGTTCTGCCACTGAGCCAGGGAGCCACATTTCTTCTTCCTCCTCATTCTTCCCCCCCTCCTCTTGTTGTTCTAGGCAGGGTCTCACAGTATATGTAGCCCTGGCTAGCCTGGATGTCTCTGTGTTCTAGGCAGAGTCTTACTACATATGTAGCCCTGGCTAGCCTAGATATCTCTGTGGAGACTAAGTTCTTCTCACTCTTATAAGATTCTGTGCCTCCTGAATTCTGGCTGTTGAAGGCATCATGCCCAGCGTTTCTTCCTAGCTGCTTGTTTATTTACTTTGTGTGGGTGGGTGTTTTGCCTGAATGTCTGCCTATGTTTTACAAGGGAGTGGTGTGGGCGGAGGCTAAAGAGGGCATCAGGTCCCCAGCAGCCATGGGTGCTGAAAGTCCTGGCAGAGCTCCGCCTCCTCTTACTGCTCCGCCTCCTCTGTAGCCCCTTCTTCCTTCTTTTGAGACAATCTGGATATGTAGCCCAGGCTGATCCGTGAACCTCGTGCTTCCGTGTCCCTACTGGAATTCCAGGGATACACACCATGCCCAGCCCCACAGCTAGGATCTAGAGCTTTCATTCACCAAGAACTCCTTATTGTTATCAGGGCAGGGGTGCTCTCACGTGGATGTGGCTGGCCGTCAGCCTTGCAAGGCAAGCTTTTCCCTGCTCAGCCATCTTTCCAGTTCTTCTTTTTTGGAGCAAGGTCTCATAGAACTCATGCTGGCCTTGAATTCTATAGGTGCCTAGGATGGCCTTGGGCTCCTTACCCTTTGCCTCTGCCTCCCAAGTGCTGAGATGATAGGTGACGGTCCCTGTGCCCAGCTCCATTCACCCCACCCCTTACTTTGTTGACAGAATTGTCAGATATGAACGTCTTAGTATTTCAAAGTTAAGTTTTCTTGGGGACAGCCTCGGGACTGTTTGACAGATGGCTTCGACCCTGGGCAATATATCTAAGCTGTGCTGCGGGACAGTGGTGCCCTTTTCCCTGGCTTGCTCTTGTCTTAGAAGCGGGCTGCTGAGACAGGACAGAGGCCTCTGGCATGCCCTGCTTGCCTCCTCCAAAGTGGAACTCGTCCTACGAATGAGCTAGGGCTGGCACCATGGGCTCCTCAGTCTGCTGGGCCCAATGCAGAGCTTCCTTCTTTCAGTGGGGCGGGAGAGAGAAGAAAGGTCTTGGCTAATCTACAACTCAGCTAAAGACTAGCCTACGTCCTGTGGAGTTGGTGGGAGACTGAGGAACGCCAGAGCCTGCTCTCCTGGGCAAACACCAGGTGCGACAGGGAGCCATGGCAGCGAGCCTCACCTCCAGACCCTGCCCGCGGCCAGCGGCCAGCGGCTTGCAGATCCTACCGCGTGTTTCTCCACAGTCTTACCAAGATTTGCTAGATTTTCTTCTGTAAACACGTCATTTCTCTGTCTTTAGTACTACATTCAGAGATTTAAGATGATTATGAATAGTTCCCCTCCATTCTGTCTATTTCTGAGAAGTCCTCAGGTCTCATATTTTATAGGGATATTCTAGAAGAGAATCCATTTAGTATAATAACTCTGAAAATAGAAGAAGAAAGTTTCGGAACTCAGAAGTTGTTTTTACTGTTAAACTGGTGATGAGGGTCCTTGGGGAGGCTGCCGGGAGGAAGGCTGAAAGCCGGGCTTAGAATTTCCCTGCTGGGTATGAGGCTCTCAGGGATGCTGGGACACGGGATGTGGTCCTGACTTCGTAGTTGCCACCTCCAAGCCTCAGATGGTTCCGTGTGCAGGTGTGTCATGGCCTGTTCTCTTCCTTCTCTGCAGGTACTTGTGGCCCACGCAACCTTCATGTGGACAGTACAGCGTGTGTGTGGCAGAGAAGTGGCTCTCTTGCAGGCCACAGGATCAAGCACTTTTTGAGTGGACACATAGCTTTGTGCTCGGATCCTCTAGCCATGTCCATGCCCACTGAGGGCACCCCACCACCCCTAAATGGTACCCCCATCCCAGTTCCAGCTTACTTCCGACATGCAGAGCCTGGTTTCTCCCTCAAAAGGCCTGGGGGCCTCAGCCGGAGCCTTCCACCTCGGCCCCCTGCCAAGGGCAGCATCCCCATCAGCCGCCTGTTCCCCCCTCGGACCCCAGGCTGGCACCAGCCCCAGCCCCGGAGGGTGTCTTTCCTGTGTGAGACCTCAGAGACCCTGCAGAGTCCTGGCTATGACCCGAGCCGGCCAGAGTCCTTCTTTCAGCAGAACTTCCAGAGGCTCAGCCGCCTGGGGCACGGCTCCTACGGAGAAGTCTTCAAGGTAAACGGAGGGTGCTTTCCCCGGCTTCTCTTCTCGGAGCCTCTCTGCCTTGGGTTCCCTCCGTCAGCGGGACAGTGTCCTAGGCATCCTGCTGCCCTTTTGTCTCTGAGCCTTCCTCTCTAGCTCACAGACACCTCTCCGTCCCACGATCAAGTACCTTCAGGAGCTGCCTCATGCACACTGGCCTCTTGTCCAGGCCCAGCACAGCCACAGCAGTTCTCCGCTCTCTGCCTG
Source organism: Apodemus speciosus (assembly GCA_002335545.1). Lineage (NCBI taxonomy): Eukaryota > Metazoa > Chordata > Mammalia > Rodentia > Muridae > Apodemus > Apodemus speciosus. Next base: position 158,048 of record BDUI01000857.1, read on the forward strand.
GAGATGGCTGTGCTGGAGTCCAGGGCTGGTTCTGTCTGACCTGGAGCTGACCCAGCACCGTGTTCCCCAGGCCAGCAGGTTCAGAAGCTGGTCCTTTCCCTGGCTCATCGTCCTTTTCTTTTCTGTGTTTTTTTAAAGATTTACACACACACAAACACACACACACACACACACACACACACACACACACAAACAACCTGTCTTCAAACATACCAGAAGAGGGATTCCATTACCGATGGTTGTGCGATATCAGTTGGATGCTGGGAGCTGAACTCATGACCTCTGTAAGAACAGTCAGTGCTCTTAACCACTGAGCTGTCTCTCCAGCCCATCATTTTCTTTAATTTGGTTTTAATTTTCCAATCATATTTCTTCTAAAATAGTAGCTTTCCTTTATGCAAGCATTCTTTTTTTTTTTTTTTTTTTTTTTTTTTTTTTTTTTTTTTTNGTAGACCAGGCTGGCCTCGAACTCAGAAATCTGCCTGCCTCTGCCTCCCAAGTGCTGGGATTACAGGCGTGCGCCACCACGCCCGGCTTATGCAAGCATTCTTTAAAAGGAATTTTATTTAAAATGCAAGCAGCACAGGCCCTTGGATCAGCTTTCCTCACCAGAGCTAAGCTTGGACACAGCAGAGCACACTGCCAATGTTTTTGGGAACTACCATTTCCTCTTAGCACTGGACCCTGGTCAGAGGGCTGCCCCATCTCCTCTGTTGCTGGGTCTCTGGTGCACCGTTCTGCAGGGGACATGTGTCCAGTTAGTTGTTATTGCATGCAGAGGCCTAAGGGTGACATGTGTTTCCCTACATGTGAAGTCGGAACAGCGAGCTTTGATTGCCCCACCCCCACCCCGCCCCTGCATCCTGCTTCTGGGCAACCCCTCCCTTCCAGGTGCGCTCCAAGGAAGATGGGCGACTGTATGCTGTTAAGCGCTCCATGTCGCCCTTCCGAGGCCCCAAAGACCGAACTCGTAAGCTGGCTGAGGTAGGCGGCCACGAGAAGGTGGGGCAGCATCCACACTGCGTGAGACTGGAGCGGGCCTGGGAGGAGGGTGGCATCCTATACCTGCAGACGGAGCTCTGCGGGCCCAGCCTGCAGCAACATTGTGAAGCCTGGGGGGCCAGCCTGCCAGAGGCCCAGGTCTGGGGCTACTTGCGGGACATTCTTCTTGCTCTGGACCATCTACATAGTCAAGGCCTAGTTCACCTTGATGTCAAGCCTGCCAACATCTTCTTGGGCCCGCGGGGCCGCTGCAAGCTGGGTGACTTCGGACTACTTGTGGAGCTGGGTTCAACCAGTGCTGGCGAGGCCCAGGAGGGAGATCCTCGCTACATGGCCCCGGAGCTGCTGCAGGGCTCCTATGGGACAGCAGCAGATGTGTTCAGGTGAGGCTGGGGTGGATCAGCGGGCAGGGAGGCGGTCCGGCCTGCGAGGTGCTGTCCCTCCCGCTGGCTGAGAGGCCCCCAGAGTAAGCATCAAGCCGGCCAGAGCCCCTTACGCTGTAGGCCGGCCATCTCCCGCAGCTCCATGCTGTGCTCCAGGACAGGAGGGTAACGAGGTGGAGGGACGGGACTCTAGCCAGGCCCAGGGCTTTGAGTCCATACTGCCCTGCTTCAGTGTGTTCTATTCTGTTTGTCTCTACAAAATGACAATGCCAGCCCTAAGAACCATGGAAACCAATTTGCATGTCAGTGTGGTTCTGATGGTTCTGGTGGACCTCCACTGCACTGGGTTAACTGCTTGAGTGTGGGGTCGATACTTCACAAGGTGTCCATCTTGACTGATGCTCACTGGCAATCCAGGGCTCTCCTCAAAGCTCCTTCCCTCTCTCACTAACTTTATGGTTTACGGTAGACGAGAACAGCCTTTCCCACCAGGATGCTGGGTAGGACTGGCACCTGTGTCACAAAGCTGACTCTGGCTCTGTTTGTCTTCACGTCCTGTCCTTCCTAGTCTGGGTCTCACCATCTTGGAAGTGGCCTGCAACATGGAACTGCCCCATGGCGGGGAGGGCTGGCAGCAGCTGCGCCAGGGATACTTGCCCCCTGAGTTCACTGCTGGTGAGTGGGAGTGCAGAAGAAGAGCCAGCTATTGCCAGCTTCTGGCAAGGGGTGGCGAGTAGCAGGGGCACCATTGGACTAAGGCCCGGTCAGTACCCTGGCCTGACGTGGCCCTCCCTCATCGGCAGGTCTGTCTGCTGAGCTGCGTTCTGTCCTCACCATGATGCTGGACCCTGATCCCCAGCTTCGAGCCACAGCTGAGGCCCTGCTGGCCTTGCCCATGCTGAGGCAGCCACGTCCCTGGAATGTTCTGTGGTACATGGCTGCAGAAGCCCTGAGTCGAGGTTGGGCCCTGTGGCAGGTAAGCCTTTGTGGTGCTGAACCTACTGTATAGATCAGGTTGTCCTTGAACTCATCATCTTCCTGCCTCCACCTCCCAAGTGCTGTGATTTGTCACAAGGCTTGGTTTCTAAGGCTCACCTCTCCCTTAGGCCCTGGTCACTCTGCTCTGCTGGCTCTGGCATGGGCTGGTTCATCCTGCTAGTTGGCTGCAGGCTCCAGGCCCACCAGCCACGCCACCTGGCTCTCCGCCGTGCAGCCCCCTCCTGGACAGCACCCTCTCCAGCAGCTGGGACGATGACAGCATAGGGTGGGTGAGAGGACCCAGGAGGCAGGGGTGGTGTGTGTCCATCACTGGTCAGTGGAAGGGGTCTCGGGCCCCATGCAGAAAGTGGGTGGGTGGCCTCTGTCACACGCGGAACAAAGACTGCCAGTGTAGAGGGAGCTGGTGGTCTGCATGGGCAGCGCTGACGTTCAGTGCAGGACTGCAGTCCCCAACGCTAGAGGCTGCCCCTATTGAGAGATAAAGTACTGTCTTCCCGAGTGGACGCCTCCCAGAACCTGGTAAGTCCCGGTCCGAGAGGACTCCCTTGCTCCCAGGTGTCTGCCAGCCAAGGGAGAGAGTGTATAACTAAGAAACGGCTGCAAGGAGGAACCGTACACTCTCGGGACCCCTCCCTTCATAGAACCATCTCCTCACTCTGAAGGCTCTTTCCAACATAGCAAAATCCTAGAAAAGCTTCAATTACCAAAACTCGACACCCAGCTCAGCTGAACCTGAAAAAGGACAGAGTTAACCCATGAACGTGGTCAGGTGGGAGAACATGTCAGCTGCCAGTGTTTATTTCAATTGTGGCCTTGTACCTTCACCAAGCAGGAGCCTGGAACCAAGAAGGAGCAGAGCTGTTTATATTCTACTCTGCCCAACCCTCAACACCCTGCTTGTCCTCTTTCTTGTAGTCCCTCACTCTCCCCAGAGACCATCCTGTCCCGAATCACTAGGAGAACCTCCACCCCTCGGGTTAGGCACATACCAAGGTGAGGAGCTGAGCAGGCCCAGGGCCCGGGCTGGGCACAGTTGTCTCGAGGATCCAGTGTCTTATTCCCCCCCCCTTTTTTTTCCTCCCCCAAGGGATGCCTTGGACCTAACTGATATGGACTCAGAGCCTCCAAGAGGTCCCTGCCCCACCTTTGAGCCAAGGAACCTCCTCAGCCTATTTGAGGACTCCCTAGACCCAGCCTGAGCCACAGGCCCAGCCTGCCTTGGTGCTTTTAAGTCTCTGATCTTCTTGTCCACCTGTCCCCCTGAAACTTCTGTATCTAATAAAAAGGAATGCGTCTTGGGAACACCCGAGGTTGCTCATGTGGCAACAGCTCTTCCTGTCCCTTTATTGATGTTGCCTAGGGTCTTGGGCCTTTGGGATGATCTGGCTGTGAGTTGGTACCCTGCTATAGAGTGCCCTTGGGTCAGCAGGCCGGAGCCACCCACTGTATAGGGATTTCCTGAGCACACAAGTCTCTGGTGAGCAGGTCAGTCAGACCATGGCACCGAAGAGCTGAGTCCTTGGTCCAGTGAAGCTTGAGTCCAAAGCCTCCATTCCACAGCTGTGCCTCTTGCCCAGGGAAAACAGCCGCTCTCCTCATGTCTCCTGGCCAGATGACACAAGCAGGGCCAGTGTCCACTTGGTTCTGAGAGAGCCTGGTCCCACTCCTCCGCATCCTCATTGCAGGAATGACAGGAACAGCAAATTCTGGCTGCTGAGAGGTTTGGCATGCAGAGCAGGAAGATGGAGCTCAGGAAGCAGGGTCAGAGGGCATTTCAAGAATCCAGGGCGTGTAGTATGGGAGCAGCAACACAGGGGAGTGAAAAAGAAGGTCTCATTCTAAAGACAGCAGAAGAGTACCCCGGAGGGAGCATGGCTAGGCGAGGCGTAGCTGGGATTTGAAGGCCTGGGTGCAGGGAGTGGTGAATCCATGGGCAAGAATGAAGAGTGGTCTCCCAGCGAGGAAGTCCCATGTGCTGGTTCTTCCAGGGAACCAGCCCCTTGCAGACCAGCAGGAGGAAAGGTGGTGTAACTGTCCCAGAAAGCTGTGGGCAGGCCAGTTTGGCAGCTAGGAGGCAGCTCAGTCTGGGGGGCAGGCATGGTGTGCAGCCCAGAGCAAGTCAGGCACAACCCCAGCGTGGAGCTGGAGGATGGAGCCCACGCTCAGCAAGTGCATGATTTGATGGGAGTTGCCCCAGTAGTCGAAGCGACCAGGGCCCCAACGCTCTGGCAGACGTGCCACATTCACCAGCCCTCCAAGCAGAGCCAGTGCGTCCATGCGCAGGTAGCAGGGCAGGGAGCCTGGAGCCCCTGAGCCCAGCCCCACTCCACGGGCCCCAAACACCAGCAGGCGGGCCCCAGCTTGCCAACCAAAGGCGCGAAGCCGGGCACTGGTGGAAGGGGCAGTGAGGGCTCTCCAGCCGGCTACACCTGACAGTGCAGTGTAGCCCATCAGGGCAGCTGGGCGAAGCCAGGGTCTGCAGGCCAGAGTGCAGTGGATGATGGGCAGGGCCCCTGCAGAGAGAGAGAAAGCAGAGAAAGGATTTAAATCCAAATTAGCCGATCTTCCCAACCCAGGGCTCCCACCAGTGGCCCTTGCCTCCACCTTCCTGGGGCCCCGGCTCACCTAGGGTGTTGACAAGGCAGACTCCACACATATCCAAGGCAAGGAGCCGGGTGTACACAGGACTGCCTCCTTGGTGGCACATGAAGAGATGATACAGCACAGAGGCTGCCGGGGGGACCAGGCAAGCCACACAATGTGTACCTCCTAGCCAGCCATCCTTGCCCAGCTGACTCCAGGGCATGGTCATTGGCACCAGCACCAGGAAGCCCAGCAGGGCTAGCCCTAGAAAGGAGGGAGAGTTATACATCAGACACATTCAGCATAAAAGGAGAATCACATCCATAAAAGGTACCAATTGGAACCAGGAAAATAGCTTAGTCGGTAAAAGCTGTTAAGCCTGACAACCTTAGCTTGATCCTGAACGCCACATGGTAGGAGAGAACCAATCGTCACAAACTGTCTTCTAACCTCCACATTCCTGGGCAGAAGGACACCCACCCACCCACTCATACACTATGTTAAAAAAAWAAAAATAAACAAGGTGGCCTGACTCTGAAAAACATCAGAAAGTCAGAGGCAGGCAGAGTTCAGTGCTGCTGCCCGCCCACACAGTGGCAGGTCTTGTGGGCTACAAACTTTCAGAGCGGTTACTGTCAGGAGGAAGCAGAGGCAATAAGCTCTACTTTGCAGGTGCAGAGACAAGCTTGGAGTAATCTGTCCCAGCTGAGCCCAGCGAGCAGGCAAAGGATAGAGGAGGAACCAGGGCAGACTAATTCCTGGATAAGCCACAACTCCTCCCTGCTACACAGGAGGCCAGACCAGGTCTGTCTGTCCGTCCTGGAGTGTCTGCAGAAACCTAGAGATGCATGACCTCAGCCTGAGTTCTGTTCTGTTAGGACAGGAGAGACACACCAGCCTCAGGGTTACTTAACATTGTCAAATGTCCAGGCAGAAGGAGGCTTTGGGTCTTTTTGTTTTCCATAAAGAAAGCAAGCTAGGAAACGCCAGAACGAGGGGAAGGGACTTGAAGACGCTGAGTCTGTCTCCGCTGGGGTGCTTTCAGGGGCTCTGATCCTTCCAGTGCTGGCCTTTCTTGGACATTCCTCTCTTCCCCACAGGCAGCTGGCATTGCCTTAACAGAGGGCAAGCGCAGGCATCAGCCCCACTCTTGGTGGGGGTCTGACTAAACAACAGCGCTCTTCCTCTAGAGAAAAGCCCTGGTCTAAACCTAGCTGGCTCTGGTTCCCTCTCCCAGCTGGGGCGGCTCAAGGACAGGCCAGGGCTGTGTCAGCAGAGCTCTAGGGGCCCCGCAAGAAGTGTGTTGGGGGGCGGGGTAGGGGGAATGAGCCACCAGGCGGAGCCCCACAGTACTGCTATGGTCGCGGGCACTCAAGGCTACCGCGAGGAGGGGCTTGGGTCAGGCAGGGCGGTCTTCTTCTCTCCGACTCCTCCTAGCCAGTGAACGCCCATCTCCAGAATGAGCGCTGGAGGGGGAGGGTGCCCAAGGCGCAGGATTACCTAGGGGATAACAGGATTCTTACCCCTAGAGCTCAACCGGATTAAGCTGGCTCCCACTCTGTTCCCCTCTCCTGCCTTGGGGCACTACTGGGAAAGCAGAAGCTGGCAACGAAGCTTGGGACAATGGCAGCTTTGTCACCGCGGCGCCCGACCCAACCAGGGCAGGGACAGTCCAGGACTTGGGTTTGGGGGGCTGCTGTGCTCACAGGCAAGGCGGCCGCGAGTGCAAGAAGCATGATCCGGGCGCGGCTCACCTACCGTGTGTGTAGATGTTGCCCAGCTCGTTGTGTAGGTAGAAAAGGCTGCGCAGGCATCCCGAGCCGCTGCTGGCCGGCCGGTAGCCGGTCAATACGAACTTATTGAACTGCAGGTGCGGCGGCGAGCTAGCCCAGTCCAGAAGACGCGGCCCGGTCAGGAACGCCATGGCCTCACGTTCTGCGGCCGACCGGCGACCCTCTGCCCCTGGGCTTCCTTCTCAGTGGAGCTGCAGCGCTGGGAAGCTCATCCCGATTCACCTCCGGCTGTCCGGTCGCCCTGCCAGGGTCAGCCGGGGGATCCCGGCCCCTTCCCTTACGCGCTGCGCACGCGCGAGTTCGACGCCCCCGCAAGGGAGAGGACGCTGGAAACCCCACTATCGGAGCTCAGTGCATTCGGCTCCACCGTGGCAGAGCGGCGGAGGGAGAGCTCTGGTTGGCCGCAACGGCAGCCGGGTGTCTCGCCGCAGCCCGGAGGACGGGCGCGGCCGGACGCCGGAGGGGACAGCAGGCTCCACCCCGGCTCCTCGCCCCCGCCACCCTGCCTGTGTTTCGCGCGCTGGATTCCTGACGTTCACGTTGCAGGGACCAATGGGCGCTGCGGACGGGGATGCTCCGCCCCGAGACCGCCCAGGCCTTCTCTTTTTAACGTATGCGGTTCCAGCCTTCTTTGCATGGAGTGATTGTTGGCTTGGGACGTGGCGTTCCGTGTCGGGCTCCTCCACTGGAGTGGCCTAGCGCCTTGGGTCTACCAACATATCACACCTCAGCTTTCTTAGTGACCTTCAGGCCGTCGCACCTTTGGGCACCTACCTCAAGTACACAACCCGGCAACCCAGCTCTAAACCCACAGTCAGACTCTGTCCAAGGTGCTGCTGACTAACTCCCCCATCCCCTTCAGACGAGTCCGGAGCAGCGCCACGCGTACCCACTTTGGGGGTATATTTCCATTAGCGGGGAAACCCAAGCGTCTAAGATGTGTGGTGCACCTGAAATCCTTGGCGAAGCCCAGCCCTTCCGGCCAGGCTGCTTCGAGCTTGGGTTCCACCCAGTTCACTCCCTTTTATCGCCCACAAAGCACACCCTTAGCCCTGCCCAGGCAAGGAATGGGCAAAGGCAGGAGACCAGTCAAAGTCGGTTCCCTTCTACTCTGGCGGGGACAAGGAAGGCACCTCTTCCTCTTAAAAGTACCCACGACCAATTTCCACATCCTTTCGTCAGAAAGCTCACCATGCGAGCCACCCAGCATCTCCCCTGCAGCCCCCCTGCCCACACCCTTGTTAACAGGTTCTGCCTCACACAAAAAACTTGCTGAAGCCTCTACCAAAATAGGCCTTTTATTTTAAGTCTATACTGAGTCTTTACATCACTTTTGTTGGCCCCTAACCTTTCATCGAGGGCAGCAGTCCAGGACCATCCCCCAAAAGAGGCGCAAAGAACCCTGAAACCAAACACCACCCATCACATCAAGGTTCATGAATTAGGGTGTTGGATTCCCTTTGCCCTTTGGCTTCAGTCATATGGACCCCAGGGGTCAGGCCAAGTTTCCAAATAGCACCAGATACTTCCTGTCCGATTTTCTGGTCTCCCTGAGACGACCAGAGGCCGAGCTGCCTTTAAAGGGGTACAGGGTCGAGGTAGGGTGCTGCATGATATCTCAGGTGTCCATCTCGCTGGCAGAAGTGGTGATGGACGCACGTACGTCTGGGGTCAAAGAGCAGAGACGAGCGAGCGCAAGGAGCTCTGGCTGGAGGCACTCAGGGGCCGGTAGCCCGCAGCAGGACCCTCAGCCTGAGAGTCCCCTGGGGGACAGGGCAGGGCCACCCCTCGGGGCCGGCGGTACCACACAGCCCAGCTTCTCCCGGGGCCCCGGGAAGGTCCCATGGCCAGAGACCCTTTTCCTGGAGCCAGCAGACAGCTCCTAGAGAGGGAGCAGAGGTCAGCTGGACCCATACCCAGCCCTGCCTCTAACATCCTGCTCTGCCTGAGAACCAGTTCTCCCAAGGCCTCGCCCACTCAAGAACCCAGGACCTTCCTAGCTTCGTTCCCCAGCCCAGGCTTCCCACCGGAGACCCCACACCCGAGGCACGAGGCGTCAGGCGCCCAGTGCGGGCTCTGCCCTCAGGCCCTGCCCCAGCGCCCGCACCGTCGACGCAGCAAACGCAGTAGGGACAGGAGCAGCAGCAGCAGCACAGAGACGGCCGTCACGGTGGAGAAGACTCGGGCTGCGGGCACAGGGATGCGGTGAGGACCGGCCTCCGAGAGGCCCCTCCTTCTTTAACTCCCCCCYTGTAAGTCAGCCTCACCTCCTATAGAAGCCTGTGCGGCTCCGGGCTTGGGGCTGCAGCTCACGTTAGCCCCATCGGCGTCCCCTGTGGGAGTCTCAGCTGAATCCTCTGGAGATGCTCTGCCCTCCACTGTATCCCGCAGCCCTGCGGAGAGACGTGTGAGGCGAGGTGGCCAGGAGTGCGGTCGTGTGGGCGGCGGCAAGAGGACCGGCCCCTGGCTCACCGCGGTAGGTGAGCGCGAAGCCTTGAGCATGGCCTCGCGCGTCGCTGCGGAAGGTGAGCAGCAGCGCCGCAGTGCGCAGGTGCAGCGGCCCCGGCGGCGGCGGATGGGCGCCGTCGAAGGCACGGAGCAGGCTGCCCGACGAGGCGTCGCGTAGCTCCAGGCGGTCTCGAGAATCGGCCAACTCGAAGAGGCGGAAGGTGAGCTCCAGCACAGCGCCCAGTTGGCCCAGTACCCAACTGCAGTTCCGGTCTGGCCCATACTCATCCGGAAAATCCGGGGAGTAGATGACGCCTTGGGGAGCCGTCCAGTTTCCCTGGCAGGAGCCCACAGACACTGCGGGCAGAGCAAGCGGTCAAGCAACAGAGGCCAGCCTGGCTGTCTTTCCARCGCAGTGATCCGGGTGGTTTCAAGCTAGGCCTCATTCCTGCCCCGGGTACCGGCACCGCACCGTTTCTTTAAATAGGACTCGCCTTCGGACCAATTCCTAATCAAGTGCTGGCTTCACCATCAGGTTCAGCCTCATCCCATTACAGATCCCGCCTTCAATCTTTGTCTCCCTATCATGCCCCATTCCAACAGAAGGCTTCCCGATTCCACTCCTATTGGGGGAAAGGCACACCGGACTCCACCCTTCATTCTGGTCTATGTCTTACCTTCGTAGATGCCCAGTCGTCCATCGCCTCCACACAGCTGGCCTGGGTGGCCAAAACAGATCTGGTCACAGTCGGTGGCAGGGGCTGGACGTCCCCGGGCCAGGTCACTTTCCGAGCCACAGAAGCAGGCATAACCAGCCTCCACGCCAGCCAGCTGGGAGCACAGACTGGGTGACCCCAAAGGCAGGGATGGTGGATGTGGGTGGAGTAGTGGGGCGGGGAAGTAGGGAATTGGTGAGGTTCAGAAGTTAGAGTGTCAGGTTTGGCATCTGTGTTGGGAGCTGGGTAGGGTCCTGAGGCCAAGGTCAGGGGTCASTGATCTGGGCTCTAGAACAGTACCTGGTAGCCCTTCGTGCGGCAGAATCGAAGGCACACCTGGACTGTGAGCTTTGTGGAAGTGCCACTGGGGCCACTGAGAGCAGGGGGTGCCCCAGAGTCCACGAAGCAGCCCAGGTACCCAGGCACTGTGGAGGGAGCAGAGTTAGAGTCTCACCTCYGGAAGGGACCCTCTGGCAGGGTGGGCTCTGGAGTTTACTCACTGTGACATGTGGGGATATCACAGTAGCGCCAGTAGATGCCCTCTTCTGTCTCTGCCACGTAGCACCACGGCTGCACATCTCCGTCTGGGTTCCTGTGATCAGGAGGGGGTGRTGAGAAGCCCACAGTCTGGCCTGTGGTCTAAGCAGTGTGGCCACCAAGTCCGTGTGTTTTAGAGGCCGTGCTTCTCTCTCAGTACACATTCTCCACGGGCGCTTGGATGTTGACTTCCCAAAGGAGAAATCTCTATAAGGGACTGGTTTTTCCCCCTGGTAGTTAGACTTGACCTCATRTGAGAACTTTCCCTGACTTCAGTGGGTCCTCACTACTCCTCACTTGCATAAAACTGGTGCAAACGGTAAGCCCTAAGCTTTGTGGCTGGGCAGAAAAGTGGCCCCCTTTTCAGCCCCTGACCGATGGTGCTCCAGAAGAAAGCTGTGACTTTTGAACTCCTTATATGACAGACCTGCTCAAGCGAGTAAGGCAGAGCCAGTCAAATCATTGGGGGGGGGGGTCCAACCAGATCAGGCCTCCCAGGGCCTCTTGAGGGTGTGAGCCTTTCTGTCCTGCTCTGACTGGAGGCTTTGCAGAAAACGGTCACATATCTTTAATACAGGGGTTTTGCAAACCTTGAGAACTTCGTTTGAGATAGAACTCACCCCTAMATCTTTCTGAGGGTACTGTACCAGGCCAGAGCAGACTCCTCTCTGTCCCGCCTCCTGCCACCACCGGTCCAGCCTAGCTGAAGCGCACCCTCCCACCACCACCCCCCCTCCCGCCCATCCACCACCCACCCATCCACCCCCCCTACCCGTCCTCACCTACAGAAGTTGTGCGCACCCAGACCCCAGCGGCCCTGGGGATCGCTGGCGCTGCTGTAGCTGTGCTGCTGCGTCTGGTCCCAGAAGAGACAGGGGCGTCCAGCCCCGCGCGGGCCGGTGTAGTTCTGGTGGCCGCGGTAGTCAGCGCCGTTCACTTGGAAGCATTCGGACAGTCCTGCCCGGCAACCGCGGCATCTGGAGAAGTCTGGACACCCACTGGGCCTCCTCACTCCTCACCCGACTCCTGCCTGGTCCCAGCCAGTAGTTCCCCAGTTCCCATCCCCGAAGGGGCCTTCGGGCTGCTCAGCTGCTCCACCCACCTGCTGTCCCGCCTCTCCAGCTTTGGGACCCCTTCCCTGGGGCCCGCGAGCGAGCAGTGACTTTGGCCTGGCCGCCTCGCCTAACTCACCTGGACTGTGTAGGCTCCCTGCTGAGGCCCCGTGCGGCGGCAGCAGCAGCAACGGGAAGAGGAGGAGGAGGCCTTGCCGATCTGGTGTCCCCATCTTCCCTAACCAAAGAGATAGTGCCTTGGACGGAACACGGCCTGGAACGCCCACGGGGTCTAGGGTCTGCCAAGTGACCTGAGGAGCGGGGGGCGTTGTCCTTTGATCGTCTGTTCTGATCTTACTTTTGTCGGCGCTGCCGGTCTGGGACCAGGAAATATCTTCCCGGGATCTCTACCCAGCTGTCGCTCTTCGGGGGTCTCTAGGGAAGGTGTCTGGCAGGAGGATGATTTCAGGCTCGGTTTTCTAGCCCTGGGTCGTGCCTGGCCTCCACACTCACCCTATCGAACTGTGTCTTGCACCTTGACTCTCTCAGCCAGGTCTCTAAAGCACTGCCTCCTGCCCCCCTGTGTCCCTCCCCTCTTGTCCCACACCCCTAGGGAAAACTGGAAGCCCCGCCTGCGACTGGAGCGCAGGCAGCAGGTCCAGACGCCTCCCACGCCTGTCCCCCGGGACCCCCACCGTCCCAACGCATGCCTTCCCACCCTTTCTTCTTTCTTTGCCGTGGTCGGTGTGGGTTCTATTGGGGGGGTATGGAGGGACACACACCAGGTTAGCAGACCTCTAGAGGACCCTAAAGGGAGAGTTACAGGGCTCCCTCCCGCGGCTGCACCCAGTCAAAAGGACACAGGCACCCTGATTTAAGTGCGCGCGCGCTCCCATTCAATCCATTCATTCATTGTAAGACGCTCACACGCACGTCTTCCTGGAATCCTCACGCTTCTGTCTCCCCAGGTCCTGTCGCGGCTGGCTTGAATAAGAAAACGCCACTCCCTGACCCTGATCGCGGGAGACAGGCCGGAATCGTGGACGCTCAGTCCACGACAGGCAGGGGCAGCTGGTGTCTGGGGAGGAAGGCAGCTGCGCCCCGGTTCCAGCCCGCCCCCTCTCCCGCTTCCATTTCTTCCACTCCCTAGGACCCCAGCCCAGGCTCTCCGGAGCCTTGCCTTGGCGGAATTCCCCAAGCGGTGCCCCCCACCTGGCAGGGGAGGGGGAGGGGAGCAGGCCCAGGCAGGCGTGGGGGGAAATTCCCCGCCCCCTCCCCCTGAGCCCGACTCCTCTGAGTCCTCTGATCTCCCAGTGCTGCCCCGGGGCTTGGGGGGAGGCCAGCGCAGGTGCGTGGGAGGGCGGGGGTGGGGACCCGGAGAGGGAGATGAGGGGGGTGAGACTCTAGGCAGCCCTGCCCCATCTAGACCCCTTGCCCGTCAGACCAGCCTGCCCACCCTTTACTAACCACTGTATACCTTGGACCCAGGCTGACCTGGCCCAGCTCTGACAGTCCTGGGAGCTCTTGCCACCTAACACGSGTCCTGAAGCAGATGGCCAAAGCGTACATGGCAGAGATCAMTGGTTAGCTGTGGGAGTCCTACAGTTGTGTAGTTGGCGCCCTATGTGAAGGTTCTGGGGGCCACCACGAGTCGCGAAGGGGTGGAGGGAGTGCGATAGGGGTGGGGTAKTCCAAGGAGATAGACTTGCTAAGCTTGCAGGCTAGTGAGCGCCTCCTCTGGCAGGTTGCTCAGTAGCCAAGACGAGCTTCTGGCCGTCCGGGGTTCAGAGCCCTCCAGATATCTAACAAGGACGCCCCAAGAAGACCCGTCTGTCCTTCCCTTGCCACCTGAGGGCAAAAAAGAAGGTCGAAGCTCTGTAGTTGTCGCCTCACATTTTATGTGAGAGTCAGTCCAGGGGAGGAAGAGGAGAGCACAAGCGAGCGTCCTGGCGGAGGAACAGTGGGTCTTAAAACAACCCCCCCCACCMCAGGTTAGGATGGATCTGCCCAGTCCTGTCTCCTGCAAAGGGACAAGGGAGAGAGATGGCATGCAGTCACCAGGCTGGGGACACTGGGTGGAAAGAGGAAGAGGGTCCCTGCCACAAGCCCCCGTCTGAAGAGGAAGGCAGGCCTCGTGCCCTGCACCCCCAGCACACACACTTCCCCAGCATTCCACACTCAGCCTGTGCAGGCAGCAGCCTGTCAGCATTCCCAAGGCATTCCCCAGGGCAGCGTTTGCACCGCCCTGTTCTGYAGATCCTTGAACTGGGTCTCACTAGCTAGTCAGTGCTGGAAACTGCTTTCAAGCAGAGTCTGATCTAGGTGCTAGGCACTGACACCGTTGTCCCTATCCACATCTTTGCGGTTCTCCGACTCCACAGAACCACGTGGCTATGGAAGACACCAGGCAGCTCCCTCTTTAGGAAAAAAATAAAACACACATTTTTTTTTTTTTGACAGAGCTTGCCATAATAGACAAGTTAGGTTGGAACTCATAGAGATCCCCCTGCCTCTGCCCCTGAGTGCCAGAATTAAAAAGTGTGGGCCACTGTGCCCACCTTCCGGTTCTCTTTTTCCTGGACCACAAGTCCCACTACCTTCCCCACGCCTCCAATGAGAGCTGCGATCCCACTGCAGGCTCTCCGGACGAGCGCTTTCACAGCGGGGGAAACAAAGTACTGAAAGTTAGTATAGGGTCACAGCGCCTACGACCCTGACCCTGGTAGACATAGAAGTTTCTTGGCCTGTTACTTCCTGAGTAGATTCCCATGCACAGACTTGTCATGTGGGGACAGCAGAGAGAAAAGAACAGACAACTTGGACATGAGAGTGGGTTTACTGGTCTTTCTTGGAGGCACATGATATCAGGTTTGCCCCGCCCTGTGTGTGTGTGGGGGTGGGGTGGGGTGTGTGGGGTGTGAGTGTGTTTAAGGGTGGAGACATTGGGTGGCGTTATCCCAGGACGTTTCCCATGGTGCATTTGAGCCCATCTCATTTCTTCTTGGGAGTCCATCAGAGTGAGGGTAGATCCCAGTGCAGACTCAGAGCAAAAGGAACCCCACCATTCCCAATCTGACATCCGGGTCTCTCAGCAGTGGTACCGCCTGTGAAAGCCCCACTCCAAGCTATCAGTGTTGGCACGTGGTGTCCTGCGTGCATTCCTGCCTTTACACATTTCCTCACCCCACCCAGAGTCTGCCCCTGCCTTTCTCACTTCCGGGTAACAGCACCTTCCTCTCTGAATCACACCTTCCCTGAACCTTCCTTCCTTGGTCATAGGTCATAAGTAAGACCTTGTGTAGGTACTACTTGATGCTCTGGATCTCAAAAGCCTACTGCTACCCCATGTCACCGTTTCCTGAGTCTCAGTCCTCTGTCTGCATCACCACCTGGCTGGGAGACACTCAGCTGAGGACACCCACTTAACTTTGTCCACCTACTGTGAGATCAACAAATTTCTTGAGCTTCCTCTGCCTCAGTTTATCTGCTGGGATGCCACAGTTGGGAGACGTGTGTCCAGCAGTCTTGCAGCCAGTTGACCCTCTGGGAGGCTTGGAGGGTAGCAACCTTTGCTGGTTACATCTGCCTCCAGCCTCTAGGGGGTGCTAGAGAACTCTGTTTCCAGAGAACGCTTGTGATTTATTGGAATTTGCCATTGTGGACTAGGTTGGTGATTCTGCGAGGTGGAGTCAGTTTGTCTGCTCCGCCCATGAAATTCTTCTGGAGGGGCCTCTCAGGAAGGGCGGCTACTGACCTGGGGCTATGGGTTATGCTGGTTCTTCCTTGCCCCTCCCTCAGGAGGCCTGGGAAGGAAAGGTTTCACTTTCGAAGTATGAGATGGCTAAACAGAAAGGCCCTGTTCAGTCACTTGGAACCAGACTTCGCCTGGTGGTTGCTACAGGGACTGATTTGAGGGGATATCAGGGGTGTGGGGACCTCTGGGAAGAAGACTGAGAACCTGGAGGCTCAACAGTGTTGGTGAGGAACCAACCATGACTTGGTTTCAGAGTCCGCTGGTTTGGAGCAGAAAGGTAGGAACTGCACCCTGCCCATCCTCCCTCCCTGCTTCCCTAGACCCCTGACTCTGCCTCCTCTTTCCTCAGGAAAATTATGGCACTGGCTGGGAGCTACAAATGCCCTTGGGGGTCCCAGTTGCTGCTGGAGTCCTGGCCCTCCTGGCCCTCCTGGCATTGGCTTATCATTGTCTCAAAGAGGTACCTTCCTTCTCCCCACTCCATGCCTCTGCCCACAGCCATCTCCTAGAACCTGCTCCTCCTTCTCACGACTCTCTCTGTGCCCAGGCCTGGAAGTCCAGATGGAGGCTTTGCCATGAGGGCTGGAGGTGTCCTCAAACTGGAAAGAGCCTACAGCCCGTCATCCACAGCCTGGATCAGGGCCAGCTGGGGACCCTCTCTTCAGAGCCCCGTGGCCCTCTTCTGCCTTCCCCACTGTCCCTCTGAAGACCCCAATGGCATCAGGACAGCTCCTCAGCTTTGGGTCTGAAGAGTCTCCAATGTTTCAGAGGAGGCTGTGGTACCTTCCAAGCACCTGTAACAACTGTCAATATGGATGAAGGATGGAATCCTTGGGAGGGGGGCGATGTGGGGGAAGGGGCGGGTCCTCGTCCCACAGTGTCAGGCATGAGGGAGGGGAGACACTAGCAGAAGTGTCTGTCTTCTCTGGTTCATGACATTTTATGGCATCAAAGCTTTCTCTCCCCAAAGTCACCCTCAAGAGGCTGAGGCTCTGGTTACCCCATCTCAGCACTAGCCTATTGCTCTGGGGGTGATGCCATGACCCAAAGGGGAGCCATGGGCTCCAAGCCAAAGCCCGAGGTACTCCAGAGTGGCCAATGGATGGCTCAGCAGGCAGAGGGAAGCTGCGTCTGACCTGCACTCCCAAAGTCTCTGTCATTGCCCAGTGAGTGCTCTCGGGTCTAGTGCCCAGGCTGGCTCCTTCCTGGGCCACAGCCAGGGCCACTGCAGCCTCACCCTTTGTAGCCCCTGAGCCCTCTTGGCTCAGCCCAGGCACCAGAGAAGTCAGGGCCTGCGGAAGCACGTCGGGGGTCCCTGGCTGGTGGGCACTAGGTCGGTAGAACTTTCTGGGTCAGGACACTGCTGCAGCCCCTGTGCCCACTGTGACCTGGACTCCTGAGATCACCCAGGACCACTTGATTATTTTTTTCCTGGGCTTCCCGGGGTTGGGGAGGGTGAATTAGTAATGGCGGGTTAGTTAGGCTACGGCGGGTAGAATCTGAAGAGCCCCGGAGATGCGCAGGCCCTGGAGATGCGCAGGCCCCGGAGACGCGCAGGCTCCCAGCCAGTGCTCTGGTGTGCGGATGGAACCTACACTCTCTTCCTATTAGGTCGCACTGTGTGGAGATGGTGCAGGGATTGGTGCACATTAATTATCGTGTCTAATTAATTCTCTGAGTTAAGTAAGAGATGGGGCCAAGAACACTGGTGCATGCCTGTGGTCTAGGCTAAATGAGGCAGGTTGAGGCAGCAGGATGACTGGAGTCCAGGACATCAAGTCAGCCTGGATCACAAAGCAGAGCCCTGCCTTAATTCTCAGTGGGGTCTGCTCTGTAGCTCAGGCTAGCCTGGAACTTGCTATGTAGCCCCAGCTGGCCTCATTAGAGATACTCATATCATATCTTGATTCCCTGAGTATTGGGACTACAGGGCACATAGAATTTGGGACCTTGATAAGCCTGGACGGCCTGATTTAGACAGTGAACTGTGAACTCTCTGGAGATTCTGCCCATAGCTGCACAGGAGAGGATGAGTTACCAGCCTTAGGGGCTGCCACCTTGATTGCAGCTGTGTGACCCCAGGCAAAGGTCACTGTTCAGCCCTCCCCGAGACCTGGCCCACCAAAAGCGTGAGCTAATAAATGGGAATTTTGGGCAGCTGATCTTGGGAATTTGTTCCAAAGCAGTAGCTTGTGTTGGGCAGGACAGGCTGGTGAGCTTGAGGGTGATGAGGAGGGAGGCCAGGTGGACAGGGCACAGTGGACAGGGCACAGTGGACAGGGCACAGTGGACAGGGCACAGTGGACAGGGCTACAGGAAAGCCTGCCGAGCCTCTAACACATGCCTTTTCGGCAGGGGCCTCTGCTATGGTCAGGTAGGTCACACTGAGACTACTGTAATCTCAGAACGAGATCAGAAGGCTGGTCTCCCAGAGTACTGGATATCTTCCAGAGCACGAGGCTGTAGGCTGAGGCAAGTGAAGAAGGCCTAAAGTCTGTGGTCTTTATCCCAAGTGGGCCCTGGAGACATCCTTCACACACAGGCAGGGAGAGGGCTCCGGCCAGTGCTGCGGGGTCGGCGTTGGCGGGCACAGGTAGATGTGGAAGCTGCTCCTGCGGCAGGCGAGCAGCTGCCGTGCAGAGGATGGGGACGCATAGCAAATCCAACTGCTGCTGGGCGCTGGGGGCACACGCCTTTAACCCCAGCACTCAGCAGGCAGAGGCAGGTGGATCTCCGTTTTAGGCCAGACTGGTCTACAGAGTAAGTTTCAAGACAGCYACCTAGAAGTAGGACTACACAGAGAAACCACATCTCATAAAGCCAAACCAAACCCCACTGTTGAGTTTTTGTTTGAAATCCTCTTACCCCTTCCTACCTAATGCTGAGATTACAGACAAGCGCGCCGGGCCCAGCTTCTCCCAAGGGTGCTGGGATTCCGACTCAGGTCCTTAGGGTTGTGTGGCAAGCACTTGCTAACTGAGCCATTTCCCCAACCCTCAGACTGTCTTCTTTGACTGGAGACAAATCTCAGGTGGAGGCCCAGCATGGCTGGTAATCAGAGCCAGGTATAGAGCCAGAGCCAGGTAATGGCTAAGATGAAAAGTGGGGAGTTACCTGCCYAGGAAGTGTCCAGAGTCTCAAGAGGCAAACCTGGCCTTGGCTTGGGGGTACCACTTCCACTTGGGGCTCACGATAACTCACTCACATGAGCTCAAAAGAACTCAAGCTGAGGGGTGGCACATGGTCCACTCGTCAAGCCTTCCCCGTGGCTGGGAGGAGATCCTCAGCAGGTCCCCTCCAAGTCTTTCTTTCCTTCTATTTTCTTATTAGATATATTTTACATTTCAAATGATTTCCCCTTTCCTGGTTTCCCCCTCCCCGATCCAAGTCTTGATCTAGGCCAAGCAAACACCATTGCTCAGGACTCACCAGCCAAGCCATGACATCAGCATTCAGCAGACAGAATGTGGTCTTGTGGCAGCGCAGATACTGACACAGGAGCCCTGTACCATGAGACTACATAGGGTTTATTGGGGGAAGCAGATGGGCAGAAGCCAGTGGTAGGCACAGGGCCATTACTATCCCACAGGGGCAGCGGCTGCATGGCTTGCTTGCTAAGGGAGTGGAGCATGCAGCTCTAGGACAGGGTGAGGACAGCTCTGGCCAGGGTGCAGCACACAGGAATTCTGCTGTTCCTGGGCACATTAGAGTGCRCTGCTGGCATGGCTCCTGAGTTCTGCTAAACTCTTCTGCAGGAGGCAGGCTTTGATGCCGTCTAACTGATCTTGTGCGACACCAGGTGGGCAACTGTCGTGCTGCTGCCACCAGAGCTAGCTTACCCGGTGTCACCTCCTCCTGACATCTGGGCTGGCTCCCAGGAACGGTGGGCACAGGTTTAAGTCAGGAAAGAACGCAGGGTGCAAAGTCTGCCAGGAGAGCACAGCGAAGCTGCAGCCTGGCCTGCTCTGTAGGCCGCGGTCAGGGCTGGGTGCACCTCAGCAAGCAGCAAGTGACTAAAGCCCAGGCAGGCCTCACGCCTGCCCTAAAAGATGCCGCAAAACAAAACAAAGCCCTGCAGAGGGTGGCAAGAAGTTCCCATACAGATCCTGGCTTAGGGTGACTTCAYGGGGCGCACCAGGGCCACGCCCCACCCGAGAGCTCACTGCAGGGCCGCATGCTCTGAAAGCAGATGGTGCCGGGGCCGGGACAGAGCGGGGCAGAGGTATATCAGTCCAGRCACTCTTCTCCACAGCTGTCTAAGGTCATAGCGGTGAGAGCAGCATGGGTCAGGCCTGCAGGCCACCCATCTGGCTTGGTTACCACCCAAAGTCCAAGCGCTCCTCCTGGGAGACCTCTGTGGAAATGTGACGGTCCTGGGTGCTTTGGAAAAGTGGAAGGAGCTGTCGCCAAGCGCGTCTGAGTGACAGGATATGCCTGCGTGGACGGGAAGCATTTGGGASGCCAGCTGCTCCTCTGTTGCTCCAGAGAAGACTCACCTCAGCAGGACTGGCTGCTCAGTTTTTGCTCTTTGATTTTCCTGATGACAGAGAAATGTGCATCATTACAAAGGTTTACTTCAGTCAGGCATGGCGGCACACCCCAGCACGTGGGAGGCAGAGGCAGGCGGATCTCTGTGTGTTCATGGTTAGCCTGGTCTACAGAGTGAGAMTGCGCAGAGAAACCCCATCTCAAAAAATAAACAAAGCACTAAAGGCACATTTACGGTCTGCGTGTGGATCACGTGGTCTCGTCTGCTTGTGTGCTCACTGACTATGTGTCACTGCAGCTGAGGCAGGCTTGGAACTGACRTGTGRCTGGCCAGGGAGGCCGGTCGCGGCCTCTGGTGCTAGGTCTGCAGGCGCGTGCTACTTCTTTTCCTCAGAAAAGATAAAATCAGTTTACTGTTCCTAGAGGCTGTCCTGAGAGCCAGCATACCTGTAGGTGGCTGATTAGTTATCTAATACCCGGTCACAAATCACCCCTAAACACTTTTGGGGTCAAAAATGATAGAGTGGCTGGGTGGGTAATTCTGACTCACTGTGACACTGAGGAGAGTCACTGAGACCACAGTCAATTTAAGGGAGGAACCACTCCCAACACGGTTCCTTCTTAAATCAGTTTTTCTAAATTTTATCACTCTTGGAATAGTTTTGTGGTTCTGGGAATTAAATACRGGGTCTCACACATCCTAGGCACGTTTCTACCACTGAGCCTCACTTCCAGCTCCACCCCCTAGTAATTAAGTAAATCACTGAATTTTTTTTTCCTGACAATAAATATTATCTGTAACAGCCTGTGGCTATTTTATTCATCATTTTATTTAATTATTGAGACAAGGTCTTTTTATGTAGACCAGGCTGGCCTCATAGAAATCTGCCTGCCAGCCGGGCAGTGGTGGTGCACGCCTGTAATCCCAGCACTCTGGGAGGCAGAGGCAGGCCGATTTCTGAGTTCGAGGCCAGCCTGGTCTACAGAGTGAGTTCTAGGACAGCCAGGGCTATACAGAGAAACCCTGTCTCGAAAAAACCAA
>BDUI01000858.1:25919-42147 GCA_002335545.1 Apodemus speciosus
ACAGAGCTAAACAAAGACTTCTCACCTGAAGAAATTCAGATGGCTGAGAAGCACCTTAAAAAATGTTCAACATCATTAGTCATTAGAGAAATGCAAATCAAAACAACCCTGAGATTTCACTGCACAGTGCTTTGGTACCAGCAGAAACTTGAGATGATTAAAGGTCTACTAATTGAAAATTGCCCAGGGGTCCACTGAACCACTCTGGGTATCCATGTGCTTTCCCAGGGAGCTTGTCTGTAACAAGTCACACCTAACTACCATTTGCCAGCCAGGACTAGCTCTGTAAAGCAAGCCTGCCAGCTGGCACGAGTGCTGAGAAGATGCCGGGGCTTTGGCTTTGAATAAAGGTATCAGTTTAGCTTGACACAAAATGCCATTAGTGTCCCCACCTGAGAACCACACCATCTGTCCCATCCTCTCCCAAGGCTTCAGTCCGTTAAAACCTGTGCTAGCCAGATGTTGCAGATGTGCAGCTTGGTCTTCATGTGGGCTGTGAACAACTGTGCTGGGAGCTATCCCAAAAGCCTGTATGTAAGGTGTGTTCTAGCTGGGCTGCTTTGTCTGGCCTCAGTGGGAGAGGATACCCCTGGTCTCACAAACTTAATGTGACCCAGAGGGACACTCACCTGCTCAGAGGAGAAGGGGAGGGGGAGGGGGAAGATTGTGGAAGGGGTGACAGGGAGGAGGGCAGTGATCAGGTTGAAAAGTGAATCAGTATAAATAAATAAATAAATAAATAAATAAATAAATAAATAAATAAATAAATAAATCTGCGCTAGCGTATCTAGATGTTTCTCCTTCTGTGTATAAGGGTCAGGCAGGATTATTGGCAATGGGCTTCTACAGGGTTATAATCAATTTATATTGATGATGGTGAGACCACAGCTGAGGGATCATCTTCATTATTAGTTGTGGGTTCTTCATAAAATCTGTGACCTCAACTACCTTTTCCTTTGTAGCTGAGAAATGTACCCTGTCCCTTTGTATCTTAGTTGCTGATTGTCCCCTTTGTGGGTCTGTTTCTCTTGTCATAGTCATTTGGTTTATTCAAGAGAAGCCTGTCATCACTGAATTTAGTACATCTTAGAGAAAATGAAGGCATTCCCTACACTTACAGAGAAAATGCTGTTCTCTGGAAGTTGACATAATAAAGCTACCCTTCTCTTTGGCAAGCTCCAGTTCTCTTCTCTGCTTTATTTTTTCTCAACAGCTCCTAATGCCGACTCCTGCTCATTTTGTTTAACTAATTGGCAGTCTTGTCTCCCCTCTAGTAACCAACGTCTACAAGTCCAGGAGGTTTTTCTGTCTATTCATTACAGTATCTGTAGCATTTGACAGTGTTAACCTAGTGGCACCTAGAAAACATTTGAAATCTTGTTGTTAATTTGTGTGAAGGATCACAGGGATCCTCAGAGTCACTGGTCTTCCAGAGGCAAAAAGTAGAGAGGCCTTGCCTTCGCTGAATTGACTACATCCAAAATACACAGAGCCTTTCAGCTCTCTGAGTTAGCAGGCGCGCGCACACACACACACACACACACACACACACACACACACACACGGCCTATCTTGTTCTACCTGTTCCAGGTCAAGGAGGGCAGTGGAGAGAAAGATCTTAGAAGTCACAGTAGGTTCTATGCAAGCCAGCAAGCATATGAGCAGAGAAATCAATCGAGACATGAATCTAGGCTAGGAAATGTGTCAGCACAGAGTATTAAAACCCAGAAGTCAGGAAGCCTTAGAGAATCAGATCAGGACCAGAACGAGATTCCATGAAGTCAGGAACACAGTCTGTCCCTCCAGGCGTGCATGAGAAAAACCGCCCACCCCACAAAACCCAGTAACTGAACAACTAGCACCACCACTCAAATGGCATCTGTGCAACCATTCAAGTTGCCCTTGTGTAAACTTACTGGTAGGGTGAAATTTTTAAGTTGGAAATTACACTTGGAGTGTGATTACATTTTTGCTTTGAAAAATGTGCTACACACAACTCAGTGAGAGTGAATCTAAGAAAACTCATTCAACAAAGTGATAACCACACAAGCATCTAAGTCCAGATCCCCTACACCTTCATAAAATCCAGCCTCAGTAGTTTGCGTCTGAAACCAAGTCCCAGTGAACTGAGCATAGGAGGGTCCCTGGAGATCATTGTCCAGAATGTCTCGATGAACTGGTGAGTTCCCGGGCTAGAGAGAGACCCTGTCTCAAAGAACAAGGTAAATGGTAACTGTGAAAACCACCTCATGTCAAACTCTGTCCTCCACCTCCGTGCAGAAGTGTGTTCATGGGCACATATACGTATATAATGTATAGGTAGAATAAGTTGCCAAATGCCAATGGTGGTGGTTGTAGGTATCTCTGGATGGTAAAGGTGGGGATGGTTTTAATTTCCTTTTATTTATCTACTCTTTTCAATTTGTCAATGCACATTGTCTACACATAATTCTTAGACCATCTGCTAGGTGGTCCGTGTTCCTGACCTTAGGAAGTGGACCTCTTGCTTAATTTCCTTGGAGGTTCAGCTGGCTGACTGCTCAAGCATAGGAAAGCTCCTCCCACTTCTTACAGCCTCTTCCAACTCTTAAAAACTCCCATCTCTCCCACACAACCCTCAGGGGAAGCTCTTCTGCCAAGGGGACAGTGAGAAAAAGCACAAATAAAGGTAAGGATGACGGCTGGGGGAAGAGGCTGAGGAGGAAGTTCTCGGGACTCTAAAGAATGCAACCAGCTTTGGCTCACAACCCCAGGGCTGCTTTGTTGAATAACTTGGCTTGCTCAAACAGATTCCTTTTTAATATTAAGCCAGGACATTGTAAACAAGTTTACAATGAAGGTCATATGACAAGACAAGTTTCTCTGAAGGGGAGGAAGAGTGAAGATTTGATTAGTGAGGCATTTTATTCAATTAGTGCTGCTTATTAAATTACCACCCMTCCTGTGGAAAGTCAGTTGCCCGACCACACTGCAGGATTCTCTTACCTATGTTCTTGCTAAGCAGTAATGACTGATCAACTCATTGACAGGAGACAATGGCAAAAACGGTTGCAGTGATTGGAGCAGGGGTCAGTGGCCTGATCTCTCTGAAGTGCTGTGTGGACGAGGGTCTGGAGCCCACCTGCTTCGAAAGGACTGAAGACATCGGAGGACTGTGGCGATTCAAAGTAAGTGAGACTTTCCTTATCTCAGAATAGGTCATGCTGAAATCGCAAGGAGGCTGATGGGCCTTATTAAAAGATATCTTAAGCAGCTTTGATCCAGTTTTATTTGTATTTATGCAGCTAACCAGGAAATGAACTCAGACTGGCGTCTGTCCCAGGTCAACACTGTGGTGACCCATGTGATCAATTCAGGGATGTAAGGAACCTTCTCTTTAAAATCCAGCTAATATAAAATGGCTCATGTTTTTATCATTTTCTGATATGCCGATTAGATAATATGCTAATATTAGAGAGCACTTTATAAAATARCAATACATAGAATTATATTTATGGCATCACCTATAGTCATTGAGCAAAGTGCTTCTTCAGAGAATGGACCCCTATCACCTGCTGACTTTATTTTTCTCTGAAAAATAAGCCATGTTTGTATACTGAGATTTTCTGGTTATATTCTAGTATAACTACTGCGAACCTCTTTATTGGGTATTTTCTATTAAACTCATTCTATTTACTGGCTGTCATTCAAAATTTTATGAGCAGATTCACAGACAACTATAAAGACTTACGGTCTGTGGCTGAAACTATTGGCATTCCCTCCTGGGAGTGGGAGCACATGCCTGGAGCACGTGAAGGAGGAGCATTCAAAATGTAAAGTCGGCCTGGGCTGCAAAACAAAACCCCGTCTCACAAGGGAAATGCATTCATTACCTTTTCAATATATATTGCTTGGCAAATGGCACACAGGTGTCAAATAAAAATGTATTGATCCGACTGTGTAAACACAGAGTTCATGATGGAGAAATTGACCTTCATATGATATGAGTAGCTTCGTAGGAAGAAATCACATTAATAATAATCACTGGTTGCTGGAATTATGACTTTTCCCATAATATATGGTCATTCCTGTCCTAGTTGGTAACTTTTTATCTTCTCCACTGTTGGCTCATACACAGGATTTTCTTTTGTGCCTAAATGTAATGAATTTAGCTTTTATTTGTTGCTATTGTATATGYGTACATATATGTATGCGTGTGTGTACATGCATGATTGTGCATGTGCATGCATGTGTCTGTGCATGTGTGAGAGAGTGCGGGGAGGGGGGTGAACCTGTCCAGTGCCACAGCACGCACGTGAGGATGAGAGGACAACTTTCTAGAATTGGTGCTTTCCTTCCACCTTTACATGGGRTGTAAGGATTGAACTCCCATCATTGGGTTTGTGCTTTGTTTTACCCAATGAGTCATTTCAATGGCCTATAACATATTTAATGTGTAACACTTAATATCTAAGCAAAAAGTGTCCCTTATTTGTTACTAATTTGTTAGCTAAAGAGGTAAACGTTACTTTCAATGGTCTACCAACAATATGATTTGATGCTTTCCAGGAAGGTGGTTCCTACCCCGTGACATTTTCATGACCCTGTTCCAGAGCATCATGTTTCAGAATCAGAGATAGTTTCTTATGTCTTTTTGGAAAAATAGATTAAAATGGGGATTAATTAAACTTTTATTGGATAAAGTTAAATATATAATTTCCTAGCACCTATAACTCTAACGCCAACCCTCTGTTAACATTATATCTAACAGAGAAAGATAAATAATTTTCTCCTTTCAAAGGCATCCTTCCTGCAGAGAGAAACGCTAGGCAAAATTGGACAGGCTGCCACTGGGGTCCCGTGAGCGTCTTGGACACCAGGAAACTGGACTTCCAAGAGGAGAAGATTCTGGAAAGGATGCTTTGGGCTTTCATGCTGACCCCCAGGATACTAYTCCTCAGTTACACTGTCCAGAGCTGGCTCTAAGAGAAATTATTAACTGAGTCCCACGTTGACACAGAGTCCTTTGAGATCACATGTAGAGCTAACAACTTAAAGACAAAAGCGGAGAAAAATGTATATCTAAGTCCCTTGCCTGGCTTTGATGGTACTGAATTCTTCCAGAAGGGTCTCCAGCGCCCCCTGGTGTCATCTTGGTGTACAGGCAAGGTTATTTTTTTATTATTAATTAATTTTTTTTACACTCCTTATTTTATTCACCACCACCACCACCACCCCGTCCACCCTCTAACTGTTCCACATTCCGTACCTCCTCCCCACCCCCAGTTTCCACGTGGATGTCCCCACCCCTCACCCCACCTGACCTCTAAGCTCCCTGGGGCCTCCAGTCTCTTGAGGGTTAGGTGCAGCATCTCTGAATGAACACAGACCAGTCTCTGCTGTATGTGTGTTGGGGGCCTCATAACAGCACCAGCTGTATGTTGCCTGTTTGGTGGTCCAGTGTTTGAGAGATCCCAGGAATCCTGATTAAATGAGACTGCTGGTCCTCCTACAGGATCGCCCTTCTCCTCAGCTTCTTTCAGCCTTCCCTAGTTCAACCACAGGGGTCAGCTGCTTCTGTCCATTGGTTGGGCACAAATATCTGCATCTGACTTTTTCAGCTGCTTGTTGGGTTTTCCAGAGYSCAGTCATGCTAGGCCCTTTTTTGTGAGCGCTCCATATCCTCAGTAATAGTGTCAGGTCTTGGGACCTCTCCTTGAGCTGGATCCCACTTTGGGCCTGTCRCTGGACCTTCTTTTCCTCAGGAACATCTCCATTTCCATTCCTGTAATTCTTTCAGACAGGAACAATTACGGGTCAGAGTTGTGACTGTGGGGTGCCCCCCTCCCTCATTTGAAGCCCTGTCTTCCTGCTGGAGGCGGGCTCTATAAGTTCCCTCTCCCTATTGTCAGTCATTTCATCTAAGGTCCCTCCCTTTGAGTCCTGAGAGTCTCTCACCTCCCAGGTCTCTGGTGTATTCTGGAGGGACCCCCCCCCAACCTCCTATCTCCTGAGGTTGCCTGTTTCCATCCTTTCTGCTGGCCCTCAGGGCTTCAGTCCTTTTCCCTCACCCAATACCAGATCATATACTCCCTCCCCCGCCACACGCACTTTCCCTCCCCACTTGTGATTGCTTTGTTCTCAAGTACAAAGTGATGACTGAGGCGTCCTCACTTGGGCACTTCAGTTTGTTGACCTTTCTGGACTGTATCTTRGGTACTCTGTACTTTTTAACATCCACTTATTAGTGAGAACATACCATGCCTGTCCTTTTGGGTCTGAGTTACCTCACTCGGGATATTTCCTAGTTCCATTTATTTGACAGGCAGGGTTATTAATTAAATATTTTTAGYACTTCTTCCAGCAAAGAAGCACTTGGYACGCATTATATTTCTTCGTGTCTTTAGGGGTAGATCTTACAGTTTTCCTCACTGATGGCTGAGTTGGAAGCTAAGTTTTGTAATAAACGGCTTGCCCAAAGGGGACACCGTTGAAAATGAAAGAACGAAAATGAAGGTCTGTATGATTCCTTAGGTCCACACTTAGTGAAAAACCCCAAGAAAACAAACAAACAAAAACAAACAAAACATTATCTTCCTGCAGTCATTAATTTATTCTGCTTCTGATGCCCTGTCACAGGGAAATTACTCATATATACTATTTTCTGATGGGAATTTTTATATATAGATCTCTCTCCTAGCAGTACCTTCATGTAATGGTCTACATATCTTTTTGTATCTCGGTCTCTTTTGTCTACAATCAGCCTGAAATATTACCATCTCTTAACATGTGACTCTCGAGAGATCTAATATTCCAAATTGAAAGATCCCTTTAAACATATCTGTTTCCAGATCAGAGAGACACCAAACACTGCAGTAGGCGTTAAACAATGAAGCAGACACAGTCACTTTCCTCGACAAATCTGTCCTCAATTGTCTGAGTCTCCCCACTATGACTTACATTGAACTTCACCTGGCTACCCCACCCCAACTATAACAATTGAGGACTATGTCTTCAGCACTTACAAAACAAAAAAAAAAAAACTGTTTGCATCATTATTTTCATGTAGATTACCTCATTTTTATGTTCTCAATAGCCTCCCACATTATTCAATATTAAGCCCACTCTAAAGCCAAAGATGGCTGGTAAGGGATATAATGGGGCTGGAGAGGTAGCTCGGCGATTAAGAGCACTGTCTGCTCTCCTGAAGGT
Organism: Apodemus speciosus; assembly: GCA_002335545.1. Lineage (NCBI taxonomy): Eukaryota > Metazoa > Chordata > Mammalia > Rodentia > Muridae > Apodemus > Apodemus speciosus. The sequence goes on from BDUI01000858.1 coordinate 33,111, forward strand.
CCTGAGTTCAAATCCCAGCAACCACATGGTGGCTTACAACCATCTGTAATGAGATCTGATGCCCTCTTCTGGAGTGTCTGAAGACAACTACAGTGTACTTAGATATAATAAATAAATCTTAAAAATAAGTATTTTAAGACTTCCAATCAGCGACAGCACTGAGAGCAAACAGAAGCAGACTTGCCAGCACATCACTCTTCCTCTTGCATTGGTGGAAGTAGTCAACATGTCGGTGAGTCATCTTGAGTTTGGAACCAAATAAAACCCTGAGATCTTTTTCATTTGAGGAACTGACAACCCAAGCTATTATTTTCCTATCCTTGTGAAATGGGTTTCTAACCCTGTTGAAAAAAAAGTTCATATGTATAAATATTAAACATTATTTAGTTTGCCTGGCCTTGGACAAGAAATTTTACTTGAAACTTCAATCATCTGCCATCTTTGCTACACCACCCTCATTTGGGTATAAACAAATATGATCATCTGTATTTTTCTTTGTCAAAGTTATTGACTGAAATGTTAATCGCAAGGCCAGGCATGATAAGCCACATCTGTACTCCCTACACTTAGGAGGCTAAGGCACAAGCGTATCCAGTTCAAGGCTACCCTGGGCTATACAAAAAGGTTCAGTCTAGCCTAGGGTACATAGTGATTCCCTGTCTCAAAGGAAACAAACAGAATATTGATCATAAAAAGATAAAAACATAAAGTGGGCACCTGGAGTATCTCCTAAGTAGGCTTGCAATTTGGTGCACCTCCTCGCTGACCCAAGCACACCCTCTCTCCATCCATCGCTTGTGTTCATTGAACACAATGTGTTCCTCCTGTCTTAGGCATCTTTTCGCTTAACAGCCCATTCCGGTTCACATAACTAATCAGACTCTTCCAAATCCCTTCCGGAGGAGATGACAGACAGACTCACCCTTGTTGAACTTGGAATTCTCTTAAAGAAACTTATCACAGCATGACACAATATAGCAGGCATTTGCATCCTAATAACTACTTATAGAATAACGTTTGGCATAACATATAGGTCTTCTTCAGGCCTCATCAGTAACTGTCTGAAATATATTTTGATTCTCCATAAACATTTTTGAAGAAGTGGTGTTTGCATGCATAGACTAGAAGAAAGTTACAGTATACAGTGAGGGGAAATGAAACAAAAACAAACAAACAACATGTGTTTTTAAGCCCAGGCCTGGTGGTGTCAGCCTCTAATCTCAGCTACCCCAAAGCTGGGTGATGTAAAGTCTGCCTGGGCAACTTAGTGAGACCCTGTTTCAAAGTATACTAGTACATATTCCTGGAACAGCACAAGTATGTGCTCAGAGGTATAAGTACCTGAGCTTAATCCCCAGTTCCTCAGAGAAGACAAAACAAAAAATAACATTTTAATGCACAAAACACCATGACATGTATAGTACGCTATTGGCAAGTCTATTGTCTTTATCCATTATGCTACTCGATGATCAATACCATCAAGCTCCTTTTGTAAAGACAGAGGAAGGCTAGTGATTGACACCGATCATTCTTTTATTCTATCAACAAACATACTCGCTGAGTGGTTGATGTGTTCTAGACCTAGCAGAGAGGAAAGTCTCCTTCCCTCTATCCTTGCTTTTACAGCTCCAAGACCCAGATGCATTTTAATTCAATATAGTAATAAGCTCCTCAAAGACAGAAAGTATTCTTGTACTGTTTACTTCCTGTCTCCAAGCCTCAGCTCTGGTCTGGCCAAGATAAGCATTTGATAAGCACCTGTTTATTAAGTCAGTATTAATCAGCATCCCTCCATGACTATGAAGATTGTGCCAATTTTATCTAAATTTACTCAAACACATAGACTTCTACTTCAGCCAAATATATATATATATATATATATATATATATATATATATATATATATATATATATATATATATATATATATATATATGCACGTATAAAGAATTTGGTGATGGGAGTTATAGGGGTGAATGGTGGTAGGGAGAAGATGGAGGTAGGAAGGGGTTTACAGAGGAATCACAGAGTTTTAGACATTCTAAATAAGTATTCTACTGCTTCTAGCAATCAAGTCTACAGGAAAGATTATTGCTTTCTCCTCAGAAAAAGGCTGTGCTACCATTGCTTTTTGGTTGGTAATCTATACAAGTGAACCTTCCAAAGACCATTTCAGCCTGGCCTTAAAATCTGTGTCAGGACCCAAAAATCAGAACCCTCCTTTAAAACTGTACCCGACAGAGATTCCAATCGCAGTTCTATGCAGTCTGACGATTCTTGAAAAAGTCCTAATGTTTTGGCTACTGTGCAACAAACACTCTTAGTTCAGATGAGTAATGTATTTCTGCCTTGGCAAGGTTCACTCTGGTGGTCTGTTAACAATAGTGAGAGAGGCAAACATTGGCTGATCACATATTTGGAGGCAGGCACTGGGTACTTTAATCTCTGTAAACCTCAAAACAACTGTTTAATGTTTGCATTATTGACCAATCCCACTTTACATGGAAACATGAGGAAACTGGGTTGTGTAACTTGTCTGTCTTTGCAGAAGCATTGAGAGGCAGTGGGATCAGCCCCATCGGTGTCTTGACAGGATTCGTACTGTTTACTCCGCACTACGTAAAGTTACGTAGTCTCGAGAGGTGYGGGAAGAGTAGGGGAGAAACACATTTCTTTGCTTAATGAAGTATTTCCTATTTTAAGACTGTGGTGGCTAGGAAACCCCAAGTATTCAGTCTTGCCAAGGACATTGTGTTCAATTACCAAACAACCAGGAAAAAAAAGTTTATATAACTATATGACTGTAGTGTTATGCAATTTGAAACTGGTGTTTGAAAATAAAAGTTCAAATCATTGTATCCTGTTGTGTAAGTTGGAAAACACTTCATTCTACTATAATGCATGTTTTAATTCTCTACACATAGGACCATGTCTTAGCCAGGGTTTCTATTCCTACACAAACATGATGACCAAGAAGCAAGTTGGAGAGGAAAGGGTTTATTCAGCTTACATTTCCACATTGCTGTTCATCACTAAAGGAAGCCAGGACTGGAACTCAAGCAGGTCAGGAAGCAGAAGCTGATACAGAGGCCAAGGAGGGATGTTTCTTACTGGCTTGCTTCCCCTGCCTTGCTCAGCCTGCTCTCTTATAGAACCCAAGACTACCAGCCCAGGGATGGCACCACCCACAAAGGGCCCTCCCCCTTGATCACTAATTGAGAAAATGCCCCACAGCTGGATCTCATGGAGGCACTTCCCCAACTGAAGCTGCTTTCTCTATGATAACTCCAGCCTGTGTCAAGTTGACACACAAAACCAGCCAGGACAGACCACTATAAATCTTCTCTGTCTAGAGACCAGGATACTCTAAAAGCTTCATATTTTGCCCTGGATATCTTCACCCATGCTGCCTGCAACAGGGACAGGGTCATTATCCAAGTTAAGATTCTAGTCCAGGAAAAATAAGCACACAGCTCATGGGGAAGTCCTAGTATGGGCACAAGAGAATAGAAAAATGGAGAACAAATAAATGAGGAAGAAGAAAGAGGAAGAGGAGGTAAGGGAGGAGGATATTTATAAACAAATCTACGCTTAGCAGGAATTCTGAATACTTCTCTTAAACAACCTGCCCTGGCAGTGAGTATACATTAAAGACTGATACTTAGACCCGGTGAGGCCCCATACTGTCTACAACGAGAACTGTCTACTTGGTGAACAGTAAGTCACATAAGCTTGCTCTTTTTTTTTTTTTAACTCACCTAGACCAAGTACAACCTCTCTTGCAGAGCATCCATGTATAACAGCGAGTTGTGTACCAGTTCTTTTTCTATCCGCAGAGTAACTGATGTTCCCTACTTAACCTTCAGTGAGCTCTGGCAGTATCTGTGTTGAGGATTAACGGCATCCTCCAGAACAATGGAGCCTACTGTGGAAGGAATACCTCCCACACCCCTGTCTCACAGTGAGAGTCACAGACTGGTCCAGACTTGTCTCTTTAAAGAGAAAGAGATGTATCGATGCCCAAAGACTAAGCTCTAAGCTCGTCTTCTTCAAGTCCTGGTTCCCCCTTTCATCTCTTGTTCTCTGTTGTTTTATTTCTTTATGTATACAGTTTTTGAGACGGGAATCTTGCTATCTACCTGTGGCTGGCTTAATGTTCACTGTGTAGTTCAGGCAGCCACCTCTGGGTGCCACATCCATCTCAGATGACCACTTTCAACAGTGCCAAAAAACAAGGAACTGAAGAGCTTGGAAGGCAAGGAGTAGTTTTCTTCCTTCCTTCTTTCCTTCCTTCTTTCCTTCCTTCCTTCCTTTCTTTCTTTCTTTTTTAAAGATTTATTTATTTATTTATTATATGTAAGTACACTGTAGCTGTCTTCAGACACACCAGAAGAGGGCATCCGATCTCATTACAGATGGTTGTGATCCACCATGTGGTTGCTGGGACTTGAACTCCTGACCTCTGGAAGAGCAGTCAGTGCTCTTAACCGATGAGCCATCTCTCCAGCCCAGGGGGTAATTTTCAATTAACAAAAATTCCAAGAAAAATTCCAAGAAAGAAACATGCATGCATGATTTAAAATGCTGGTTGGATTGCAATGGAATGTTTAATTTTTCTTTTTAAACTTCTCCGCATGAGAGATTACGGCACCATACAAGCAAGACTAAGCAATCTCTTTCATTTAATGAGTTTCTACAAACTCTACCATCTTTACAGCCACCCTAATGCATAGTCAAACAGCAACTACTATTTTTCTGAATTAATAGCTTAGTCTTTGTAAACACAGAAGCATCTACTGAAGAGATCTTGGGTATCATTATTTAAATTATCTAATAAAAGCCTCTCTGGCCATAAGTTGATTTATAGTCTCTGATCTACAAGCTTGGCTATTTACATAAATTTACATGAAGAATATTGTACAGAGCATGACTTTAGAAGAAAATATATAATTCAATCATAACATGTGCTATATGGGCTTTTTACCGAGGCACAATTGTGAACATTAAAAATCAGGTTTAAGGTTTTGGTTTGTTTCCTGTTTCTGTGATAAAACGCGGACCAATACCAGCTTGGGGAGGAAAGGGTTCATTTCTATCTAGAGGTTACTGTCCATCAAGGGAAGCCAGGCAGAAACTCAAAGCAGGATCCTGGAGTCCGAAACTGAAGCAGAGACCATAGAGAAATGCTCTTTACTGGCTCGCTCAACTTGCTCTCCTATATAGCTCAGGCTCACCGTCCCAGATATGACGTCATCCACAGTGGGCCGGGCTCCCGTAGCCTAAAGTCAAACACTAGGCAGAGCCAGGGGAACCCCGAAGAAGAGGAGGGAAGATTATAGGAGCCAGAGGGGTCGAGAACACCAGAAGAACACAGCCACAGCATCCACTAAGCCAGGCTCATAGGGGCTCACAGAGACTGAAGCAGTAACGCGGGCTCGGTTTGGGTCTGAGCTAGGTCCCCGCATGGACATTAGGTTACGTAGCTTAGTGCTCTTGTGGGACTCCCAACAATGGAAGCAGGGGTGTCTCTAACTCTTTTACCTATGCTTAGGACCCTTTTTCTCCTACTGGRTTGTCTCACCCAGCCTGGATTAGGACGGTTCGTGCCCAGTCTTCGTGCACCTTGTGAAGCACGAAGGTTGCTGAGAGGCCTGGTTGTCTGTTTGTTTGTTTGGAAGAGAAACGGGGGGKGGGGGGGTCTGGGTGGAGTGGGGGGGGAGGGCAAACGACAGCCCGGGTTGGATGTATGAAAGAAGAATAAAGGTTTTTAAATAACAAAATTGAAATGTTTCAAAAAACAATTGACTCTACCTCCAGCCCCACCAGCGCCGATAGCACATCCACTCACTGAGCAGCCCCAGTTGGCAACAAACAAGTTCTTGTCCAAGAACRGCACGCTGACTCTCAGCACCCAGGGGCTTTAGTCAGGACACAGCAGGGAAAGCGATTCACAGCACTGAAGACTGATTTGGTTCAGTTCAGATTCCGGAAGAAGACTCTCAAGTAAGACTTGTGTTGAATCGTTACCGCTGATTTTTTTTTTCCTGCTTTCTACTTTAGGAAAACGTGGAAGATGGCCGAGCTAGCATCTACCGCTCTGTCATCACCAACACTAGCAAAGAAATGTCCTGTTTCAGTGACTTCCCAATGCCGGAGGATTTCCCCAACTTCCTGCACAACTCTAAACTCCTGGAATATTTCAGGATCTTCGCCAAGAAATTTGATCTTCTAAAATATATTCAGTTTCAGGTACCGTATGTGGATAGGAAGTGGATTTCTCTGCCTCCGCCCAGTTCACTTTCTGGTAGCAAAGGGACTCTGGCTGGTAATGAAAGGAATTAAACTATCTCACTTTGGTGGGCTTGTGAAAGCCAAAAGCATGGTATTACACCCCAAAAGTATTCTCATGCCTCCTGATATTTTTGATGGTACATATAAACAGGAAAGCCATCCATTAAAATTGAAAGTTTCAATGATGATAAAAAATAATGTTAAAGCTGTATCTTAACCACTACTACCACTGACGTCTCCAAGTCTCGTGTCTTCTTGAAGAGATACATGAGATACAGAAGAGATACAGTTTGTGCGTCAAACTGTATTCTTTTTTTTTTTTAAGTTCTTCATAGGAACGGGTTAAACACMCTTCTGACATTCCGTTTATCTCAGGTGTATGTGGTAACTATTTCTCCTAACTCTTTTTTCTCCATGTTATTGACACTAACAGACAGATAATCAGATCATTTTGAATTATACTTGGAATTACCATTTCCTGTGCTTTCTACTAACAGGAACAACAACGAAGAAACACATCTTATCATTAATCATGTTGCATTGTTAAATTTGAAATTGTTCTGAAAAAATAACTTGATGGGGATTAGTTTTAATACATGGCAAGTTCTTAGCAATTTAATTTTATAAGTACCAGGCTTGTGTTATATTAATTTATAACAGCTGGTTTTCATGGAATCTATATTTGTAAACAGCATTGAAATGTCCCGCCTTGTGTCCTATGGCGCCCCTCCAGTTCCTGGTAGATCCATCACATGAATGACAGACCAGACACTCTTCTAAGGATATCCCGTGTTTGCCTGCCAAAGAATAAGAAGGGCCCACTTGGCAAAGTTTGCCTTTAGAGACTGGCGATGAACTCAAGAAAACCCACTGGGTTACACATTACACTCCCCGCATCCCTACCTGCATGGCCCTGCCGGAGTAATTAATGATGCCTTCTCTGTGTTTGTTCAAGGCAACCGTCATTAGTGTGAAAAAACGCCCAGATTTCGCGTCTTCCGGGCAATGGGAAGTCTCTATTCAGAGCAATGGCAAAGAGCAGCGTGCTGTCTTCGACGCTGTGATGGTTTGCAGCGGCCATCACATCCAGCCTCACCTGCCACTCAAGTCGTTTCCAGGTGAGGCTGCGGGGCTTCTCGGCCCGGAGCAGCAGGCTTCCGGGCATCTCGCGTGCACTTTTAAATGGACAGGCAGGATTTGCTGCTGTGAACGGGAATGAGAGTAAGATTGGGTGGGGATACAGCTGTGGAGCTGAAAGATGCCAACTACCATCTTTGTTTCTGTCGGTTTCTCTGAGTCTTCACGCGTAGCTCAGCCAACTTCCTCCAGCACTGTTTATGTTTTTCCTAGAAATGCAAAGTATTCTCACAAAAATTCATTGTCTGCAAGAGGCCCTTTTAACCATATTGCTCTATCCTGACAAACCCATGTAAATTCTATCCATCCTTGGAGCCTTTTCTACCTGTCAAGGGTTACTAGAAAAAAGTCCTGGAAATATACACTGAGGTAGGGCAGAGATGAAGGGAAGAACGCACCGGGAGATCCCTGGAGCCAGCTGTCCTGATGGTGTCTCAGCCTTCCTTCAGAGAGAACTTCCCAGAATCCTCCGGGAAAATATCGGACACAGTGGGTCGGAACCAGGCTSCATCTGACAACTGCCCACACTAAAATCGAAGAACCCTTTAATARAGCTGTATATTCCCGGAAAGTRTAACAGTGGCTCGTTGGAAAGACATATGGGTTATTAACASTCAAATGCTTATTGAGCTGCTCAATGAGCAGTTTCTGTAGGCCTAGTTTTAGAGTCTTTTCAGTTCGATTTGCTCTTGGCAAATCAATGATAAATGTTRTTATAATTATTGCGCAATTACAAACGCACTATTTTAAAACGGTTTTTAAACGTATCTACTATGCGAAACTAGAGCGTCATTAGACCGTCCAAAATAGGACAGCTAGCGAGACGCCAGCAGTAGGCTGTACAGCAAAACCATTTGTTTGCCACTGACAAGCACACCCTCTCCAGCCTCTCACGTGGACCTTGTATTTCTTATGGAACTTACACTTAGAGCTCAATAATTGACTATTGTAACTTCTGTAAGAGAGGAAGAAATCAGAAAGAGAAAGCTAACCRTGCAGTTTCATTAAAATTAACTTGTCATAATTGTTTCCTTGGAAGCTCAGTTTCCCTCTTCTTCCTCTTCCTCCTGAAGGTATCGAGARGTTCCAAGGCCAGTATTTCCATAGCCGCCAATACAAGCACCCCGTGGGCTTCGAGGGGAAGCGCGTCCTGGTGGTTGGAATAGGAAATTCAGCTGTAGATATTGCCTCTGAACTGAGTAAGACAGCCGCGCAGGTGCGATGCTTTTGCTGATCTTGTATGGTGTGGAAGGGGTGGGAAGAGATGCCTGGAGCAGGCAGGTGTACACCAAAGTCCATTACTAGGCAGGTGGCTGCCAGTTGTAATAGCATAGGAAATCTAGAAGCCAAGAAGCAAGAGTCTAACTCTCGCCTCTGCAACTAACCAGCCATGTATCCTAGAGCAAGCTGTTCTGCTTCTCTGAGCTGTGGTGCCTTCATTTTTTTAATGGAAAGTTTCAACTGGATATTCCTGGTACAGAAGTCCTAGTTTCGTGTGTGTGTGTGTGTGTGTGTGTGTGTGTGTGTGTGTGTGCTTCTTTTCTCAATTAATTTATTTATTCACTCTACATTCCAATTACTGCCCCCTCCCCGTCCCCATCTCACACAG
>BDUI01000858.1:104699-118955 GCA_002335545.1 Apodemus speciosus
TGGGACCTTCGCTTCGTGGCCTAGCAGTTCAAGTGTTCTTGGTGAYGGCCATTTGTTCCTGCTTAAAAGCCATCCGTGCCTCCTCCTCAACTCAAGGGATCTACAGTTGTGTTTGCCCACTTGCCTCCATGTTAAACGTAACTCTGTGAGACATCRGTTCTAGAGARAAACAAGGCAGGAGGGAACTTGTGATCGGAGAATGGACACCAACTAAACRKTCTTGCACTCAGCTRTTTGTTTAATACACRAACCTTTGATGTAGGTATYTTCTCTCTCTTATTCCTTTCTGCTTTTCTTTGTTCTTTATTAGCCAGGGTCTTGCTATGTATCTGTGTCTAGCTTGGTACTMGCTATGTAATCTAAACTGGTCTCAAATGCACTACAGTCCTTTAACTTCAGAACTACTGAGTACAGGGGTGCAGGTTAATGCACCTCAAAAATTTTTTCTTATGCAAACAATGTATCTTAGAGGTTTTTTTTTCTAGTCTTCATTGGGTCCAAAGATTAGTCAGGATCAAAGTCCAAACCCTGTTTGGCTGCCTCTGAGGTCCAGTCTCCTCTYACTGGAGCTCACTCCAAACTAAGAAACTTGCAAATGAACTCAGCTGAAATGGAAGAGGTACAAATTTGAAAAGACACAGCGAGCCAGGTACGGCGGCCCCCAACCTCACAAGGGGCTGAAATAGTGTAGGTTCGGAACAGAAAGTTCCCAGATATCCACCACTGCAACCAATGGAGTCTGGCAGGTCTGAGGACTCAGACCTCCTCCCTGACCCGTCTTCTCAGTAAACCGACTTTGTTTCTGTTCCTGGTGCTTCTGGTCTGATTGTGAGGCAAGTCGCAAAGCCACAGGGACAGACTCCCCGAGTCYACCTAGTTAGTGATGCACCAGTCATCCTGAGCAGAAGGAAAGAGAAAGCCTCGGTGACAGGATGGCAGGACRCCTCAAACCCACAGCTCAGCACTCGCCCACGCTGGCTCAAGCACCAGAAGCGCAGCGGTAGGCAGACTCTGCCTCTCAGAGTGAGGCATAGATCAGCAGTGAGGAAACTCATGCTAGGCCTCTTGCTGGGCCAGTGAGTGCAATACAYGCATGCTCTCCTGGTTCCCCAMGGCAAATAACACTGTGATAAATGGTGCAAACACACACAGAAATCACACCGATGATTTTGCCTGCCACCCAGGGATGGCGGTTTATGAGAGCATCTCAGCCCTGGGGAAGTTGGCATAAATGGATGGCAAATTTGAAGAGCACAAAAAGTCATAGAGCACATAGAGAATCCCTGTCTCGAAAAGACGAAAGAAAAGAGCCTTTGAGAAATTAGGCTCTTAATCCCCAATGACAGCAGTTAGCTAAGCTGAGCAGACCATTGGGCTTCCCCATCAGGTCCTTTCTGACCACCTTTATTCATGTTGCCTTGCTGGCTCCTCCTCGTGTTTGCATTTCTGACTTCCAGTTCAGAAAATGACCAATGAACCATGGTGACGAACCTCTCTCAGCAACAGCAAGCCTGCGTGGGCCACCATCACCGTGATGGCGTCCAAGCACTGAGAGAAAATAAATACAAGCCACGGCTCCTTTATATTAACTACTGCTCCTGCTTCCTCAGTTGCTCTTCCTGTGATAAGGCATTAAAAACACCAAGCATGTGGCAGTCTCTCTCTCGCTCTCGCTCTTGCTCTTATGTTGGTTTAAGAGGCGAATCATCATTCTTGAAGGATCCCATGCTCCAGCCAATAAACCTACCATCATCCACACCTGGGCAATACTAAGTGTTCTTGGTTATCTAACGAAAACTGAAGCCATTATGTTGGAATGTGTAGGGAGGGTGGGAGAAGCTGGCATGGAGTAGCGAATGAATATGAGCATATTTTATTGARTACATATAAAAAAATCTCCGAGAAAAAATAAGTAAGCCGGAGAATGAAATCAGGGTGTCACTAAGAAGGATGAAAGTTTGGCGCCCTCTAAAGGTAGCAGTGATAACTGCCCGGCCTTCGGGTGCCTGTAGCTCTTCCAGTGGAGGGTGTGGGAAAGGGGCAGGACTCCTTTCTTTCCAATCTGAAAGTGGAATTCTAAATCGTCACTCCTCCCTCCCCCAGGAGATTGCGGAAGTGTCAAGTTCATCTTAATACAAGATTCCCTGCTGTCGATGGCAGAAGAAGCAGAGGGCTTTTGTGTTAAACTGAGTTTTTGATCAAAGTCAGCCCTCTTTCCTCCTTAGGACAAGGCTCTGAGACTGAACCGTCTTCCTTGGGTTTTATAAAACAAACTCCACCTTTGACCACTCACCTTTGGCTTCTCACCTGCTCTATGCTTGCAAGGTAAGTGCCCTGGATATTTTTTTCCCCTTCAAGAGGAAATTCTCCTAGAAACTGCTCTTGTGGAAGGTGAACAGAAAGCGTGTTTTTGCAGAAGGCATGTGATTTGCTTGTGAAGCCCGTTGACTAAGATAAGAGCAGTAGGGTTAAGGAGATAAAAAGCAGAGCAAAATTGGTGCAGCCGATCCAAAGGGGAGGCCCTGTGTCGGTCATACACGGCCGTCCAGCGGGTCCCACTCTGATCTGAGAATGATAGAGCACTGAGTTACACTTGGAAACCCAGATAGAAAAAACACAGCTCAGTGGTGATAAGGTGAGTTAATTAGTACATCACCAACTGACGATCTCCCAGAAAATTCTAGCTGTGTCATCCCATGTGTTGGAAGCATTTACTGACCGATCAGGTATGAGGTGGGGTTTGGTTGTTGTACAAAAGTCAAAGTTCAGAAACTCTGGTCTCCTTTCTAGCCAGAGAGCAAGGCAGTATTTCTCACGTTTAGCCTTTATCAATTCCTTAGAATTGACCGAGATGACACACGGTGCATTTTCTTAGGCCTTCAAGTTTTAATTCATAGCTGGGTTTTGCTTGGCTGTTTGTTGAATTTGGAGGGTTTTTTTGTTTTCATTTTTGTTTGAGGGTTTTTGCAGCTTTTYCCCCCTCCTTTTTTGTGGATTTGTTTTTATTTTATGAGTTATTTGGTCTCAGATGAAATACTTTCAAACTTGAGAGGGGAAAAAAAACCTACGTTAAGTGTATTTACAAGAATTTTGGCCAAGGTCACATACCTGGCTAGAGGCAGAAACAGAAGTCTCTGTTTCCATCTTGCTTATAACCTTCTCTTACTAAAATAAACCACACTTTCAAATGACTACTGCCATCAGAGGATCATGGAACTTAAATACTAGTATTGAAGTGTACAGATCTGTTTCTATTGCCAGTGTTACTAATCCTGAAACGTGGTAGAGTCTAGTTTTACCCCATAGTCCATTCTAGACTGGGCACAAGAGTGAATGACTTCCTTTGCTGTTGGTCTATTCCACTAACCTAYTTTCCCCTTTACCAGCTTAACTAACAACCACTTCTGTGTCATTTCAAAGACAGGGCATGGCAGAGATCTGACAACTTCCAACCTTCACCCAGAAATCCAAGTGTTCACGGTGAAGGCCATTTGTCCCTGGTTAAACACCATCCTGGGGTTCACAACTCAAGGGAATTCACGGGTATGTTTGCCATGTTGGTGGCTTGTTTCCAAACTCGCTGGTAGAATTTGTTCACACGAGCCATCTCTGCTAGGGACAGAGGGTGGAAGGATGAACACCAAGTGGGTGGTTTGTGCTGGGTCCTTTTATGTAAGCATATGATATTGTTTACACAGTCCATTAACACAGATAGTATTCTTATTTTACCAGTGGTACACCTGAGAGTGTTTTGGTTGGGTGGCTGTTATTGTTGTTGTTTTGTTCGGTTGTGGGTTTGTTTGTTTTTGTTTTTTTTTGTGGTAGGGTCTAATAACTTCTCAGTAGCTGTAGTCACTGTTCTATTGCTGTGAAGAGACAACATGACCAAGCCGACTCATGAGAAAGCACTTAATTGAGGGCTTGCTAACAGTTTCAGAAGTTTATTCCATTATTATCATGGTGGGAAGCATGGCAGTAGACAGCCAGTAGATTGGAGCTACTTCTGGATCCACAAGGAGAGAGAGAGAGACTCTTGGCTTAGCCTGAGCTTTTGAAACCTCGAAGCCCATCCCCAGTGACAGTCTYCCTTCAATAAGGCCACACCCTCCAGTCTTTCTCATCTTTTCAAATAGTTCCGCTCCCTGGCAACAAAACATATATGAACCTGTGGGTCCATTCTCATTCAGTAGCAATGTTCAAATTTTGCTGCCTCTGAGCTCCAGTCTCCTTACTCCCTCACTCATTCTAAACTAAGAAACTCCCAAATGAACTGGGTTGAAATGGAAGAGATACAGATTTGGAAATACACCATAAGCCAGGTACAGAGACCCTCAGCCTCACAGAGATGAACAACAGTAAGTTTGGAACAGGAAGCCCTGAGAAGCCCCTCAAAAAATGAACAAAGGGACAGAGAGACAGAGCCTCAGTGATGGGGTCACAGGATGTGTGAAGGCCTCAGCTCAGCAGCACACGCCTGTGCAGGCGCAAATGCCAGAAGTGCACCCCATGGGCAGACTCCACCTCTCGGAGCAGTGCGTGTAGACTCAATGATCATGCTGGGTTTCTTTTGCGAGGCCCGTGGTCCTCATCCACAGGTGCCCTGCTGTTTTCCCAAGGCAAATACCACTCTGGTGAGAGGGACATGCATGCAGAGTTGCTCTGCGGAAGTTCATGCTTTACTTAACTGGACACAGCTCCATTCTCCACATTTCATATTCGAAAGCTAGAAATTATTACTTTTGGCCTTGTATCATTAATGAAATCATTATTAATGAACTCCGAACAGGTTTCCATACACTTCATGACTGATGCCATTCTTTCCTTGGATAAGCTGTCCATTTGCATAAATTTGCTCAATTGGTATTTATTATTATTATTATCTCTTTTATTGGAAATAGATTATTTTCTCATACAAATTTCTTTTTCTTATTAATTTATAAGCTTATTTTACATATTAAGCATAGTAGTATTTTGTACGCTGTAATGTTTTTGTGCATTTTCTCTAGATTGTTAACTTTGTTTTTTTGTTTGTTTTACCATCTTATGTATATGAGCATTTTGCCTGCGTATATGTACGTGAACTGTGTGTATGTTGGGTCACCAACAAAGTCAGAAGAGGCCATCAGATCCTCTGGGACTCGAACTTACAGCCAGTTGTGGGGCACCGTGTGTGTGCTGGGAATTGAATGCAAGTCCTCTGGAATAACCAGCATTCTTAACCACTGAGCCGTCTCTCTAGGAGAAGATATGGAGAAGCAAAATGACAGTGAAAAGTCCCTTTAATACTGAGGGGTTATAGGCATCCAATAGAGCTAATGTGCTAGCTACATTCAGTAATTAAAACAGTAACAGTAATAAACAGCTGGATTTAATCGAGCACTTACTAGTAACACRTGTACTTCTGAACCATTCCAATACATACCAGTCATTTAGCCTTCACAAAACTCAGTGATCTTCATTGTCACTCCCAYTTAACTGATGAGAAAAAAGCAAGGCACATAGAAGAGTGGCACCTAGCTCAAGGTCACACAGCTAACAAGAGGTAAGGCCACTACTTGAATCAAAACTGTTGACTTCTGGAGCCTGCAGTTTTTAATCAAACTGTGATGCAACTCCTACCCAAAGATTAAATAAGGGGATTCAGTTAACATTAATAACATTTAGCATTAGTAACACTACCTAGGCTGAGTTCTATGTCAAGGGTTCTCTTCYRGTACTGCTGTACAGAACTTTTCTTGACCTTCACACAGAGCGCACCATGGCCAAGAAAGTGGCAGTGATTGGAGCTGGTGTAAGTGGCCTGTCCTCTATCAAGTGCTGCTTGGATGAGAACCTGGAGCCCACCTGCTTTGAGAGAAGTAGTGACTTCGGCGGACTGTGGAAGTTTGCTGTGCGTAGTTCATCTTCCCATCTCAGCACCCATAATCCAGTCACATGTTGCTCCTGCTCACTTGAGGTGGCATTAGCCTGCCTTTGGTGGTCAAAACAGGAGTTCACTGCAGCAAACGAAATATGCGTGTGTTGCTATGATAAATGCTCTGTGAGATGCAGTCTGACATATACAGAGCCTTAGAAATAGGCAAGGCATAGTCATGGGCACAGAGAAGAGAATAGAAAAGGAGTGAAATCTGATAATAATATCAGCATAGTTTGGAGGTTTCTGATGATTTCTGRACTTGGAAATTCCAAAAGTAGCAGAGCATCTCATCCAGCAAGCTGGCCAGTCTTGGTGAATGGAGAATGGATCACACACTRGGTGARGATGAAGTTGGAGTTAAGCAGTGGTTAGCCAACTCCCAGACATTGTTCAGATGTTATRAAAGACTCATCCACTCAACATGTACTTAGCATGTCTTTCTGTCTGGATACCACSGTGCACAAAACAGACAGGRACCCCACTGCCTTCCACATAGTTGAGAAAAGAACAGAAACAGTAAAGAGGTCCTTGCAGTGCAGTGYGAGAARCTCTAAGATGCAGCTCACCARTGCTATGGGGCCCCAGCAGTTACCTTCGGCAAACCCRAGGTGGGGAAGGCTAATGAGGGGGCTGGGTTTTGTTCCTAAACTTAATGTTTGATATTCTYRATGCTGATGGAAAGAATGTAATCAGTAAATGAGCATAGGACATAATGAGGGAAACTATCAAGCAGTTCCCTGAAAGAGGCAAGGACAGAAATGGTCAGAGTGGAGGRAGTCACTAGCAAAGWGAACAGGRAACAGTCAGCCAAGACTGACCAGGAGCCCTGCATCTGTGGAACCATTTAAGACAATTGTGTRCTRTCATCAGCTTCTCTGTGATGGGCAAAGAAGCTGCATTTACTTAGTCCAGCTCCGATAGGATGTCTCATYGTGGCAACRCGGGCACCCAATGCTGGGTTCTCTAGAACTCTTTAATTACAAGTAGAATTGTTAATTGCTCTGAACCCTTTCGGTTGGACATCCATGAGCCCCCAAGGCCACTGAGAGAATTCTCTCTTCCACCTCATTCCTTCTTTCCTTCTTACTAACTATACCTTCACTACAGGACACTTCCAAGGATGGGATGACCAGGGTTTACAGGTCACTAGTGACAAATGTCTGCAAGGAAATGTCATGTTACAGTGACTTCCCATTCCAAGAAGATTACCCCAATTTCATGAGCCATGAGAAATTTTGGGACTATCTCAGAGAATTTGCTGAACACTTTGACCTCCTGAAATATATTCAGTTTAAGGTAAGATAGGTTGGGATATAGAAAGTTCGTGAATGGAGGTTGGCCTAGTCAACACTCTTATGGAAATGATTAAGGAATCATTTTTATCAATTTTCYTTGATATTTTTATCTTGATGTGAGTAAGATAGGTAATCCTTTCCTTGCTATTCCTTATTTAAAGCATTAAAATACTAAATTTCCTAGTCCTCCTCTAAATGGTATTTTATCATTTAGGATGTAACTCAAGTTTTTTTTCTAGAGACTAGAGTAAGAATAGTTCTATTTATGAAACCCATTGGGAAGAAATGACTACAACTCTGAACATAGAAATTGTGATGGAGGAAAATTTGCTCTTTAGATTTCTCTATGCATCAGGAATTACAATGTGTTTCCTTCTCATGAAGAATAAGTCTTGCTTTATCCTCCCAATAAAGGGATTCAGCTGTCCTAAGCCCTGGTCCACATATGAACATCTGTGAGAGTGTACGCAGGCTACTTAATTTCCCTAAGAATGGGCTAGCTGATGTTTACAGACCTTACTTGTATCACTACTTGGTCCATTTAAAATAGAAGACGGTTATTATGCCAGTTTGTCTCTTGCTTACAGACGACCGTGCGCAGTGTAACAAAGCGCCCAGACTTCTCTGAAACTGGCCAGTGGGATGTTGTGACCGAGACAGAGGGCAAACAGGACAGAGCTGTGTTTGACGCTGTTATGGTTTGCACTGGGCAATTCCTGAGCCCACATTTACCTCTGGAGTCCTTCCCTGGTGAGTCAGTTCTCCCTGAGACCATCGCTCCTGTTTGGGGTTCTTCTAGAAGAAAAATGACTTGCTCATAATTGAAAATAGGTCCCCAGGTTTATAGACAATGGCACATTTGCTTGGAAATTACAAGCACAGAAGTACTTCGAATGGTTAAAAAAAAGTTTGTTTTTGCTGTGAGGTGTTACTGTTTAGGTATTACTATAAACGCTGTGGCTGAAGCCTTGCCCAATGTRTCTACTTCAAGTACAGCAATCCAACAAGGAACAAGACTTAAAATATCACATCTGTCATTTTTAAAAAGCTGTTAATTTTGTGGGGGGTAAATTATAGGTCCTTTGAAGGAGGGATGGTCTGTGATTCAAAAACTTGATGTAAGAGATTACAGAAGCTTGACAGGTGGACTTTAAGGGAAACAAAACAGAAATTATATATCTAAATGAATACATTCACTCTTTTAAAATTGCCTGTTACACCTCTCAGACCTGGACATCTTGAAATCCCCTTTGAAACCAACCATTACAGCACACTTGTTTTAATACATTCATGGCTGGCAAACCTTCATCTYTGAGGTCATAATCAGTTATTTAGAAACCTGATATCCATTCAAATTCAGGTGTGAAAAATAAAATTAGGGAAGTGAGGACTACTAAAATGTAGTGAACCTGTTCCTGTTCTGTCAGAATTTGGTGACCCTGAAAGCAATTAGAAAGTTTTGACTCTTTTATTTTTTATATGTGTGTGTGACCATAGTATTTATTGTGGACCATATATGCGTGGGTGTGCCTGTGTGCAGATGCACGGAGATAAGAGGGGGACACTGGGGGTCCTGCTGTCATCTTCCACCTTATTCCTTTGAAACAGTCTCTCACTGACCCTTCCACTCAGCTGAAATCCAGCAGGTCCCMGAAACATCCTGTCTCTACCTCCAACAGCTCCTGGGTTCTAGGCATAAGTAAGGCCACATCTAGCATTTTACATGGACACTGGGACCCAAACTCAGATCTTCATGCTTGCATAGTAAACATGCCTGCCCACTGAGTCATCTCTCCAGCCCTTGATAGTTTTGTTTTGCAGGTTTTATGTTTATTTGTGCTTTTTATTTGTTTGTTTGTTTTGGTTTTTGTTTTTCAGTTTTGAGAAACAGGGAGATATTATAAAACTGTAGTGAATAACATTACAGACTTTGCAAGCGAAAAAAATCAATATAAATCTTATTTAAAAATCTATCACAAATAAATAGAATATCCTATTCAAAAATATATTCAGGAATAGGGATCAAGTGAGAATTCAATCCATAATTTCTCGAGAAGGAATATTCTAAATGGTGTCTGGGCTTGAACTCAGGGACTGAACTCACATCATCTGGTTTGGTGGCATGACCCTTAGCCCACTTGCCATCTATTGACACCTCATCAATGTTATTATATATTTTTCTCTTTGATTAAACTTGTTCCTGGCTATTTTGTTGTAGCTATTACATATGGAGTTATTTTATTGATTTCTCTATCAGATCTTTCCCCATCAATATACAGCAATAATACTGTAGGTTGGTTTAGTGTCCTAATCTTATACGGTTGTTTTTTAGGGGGAAATCTGTGGAGTTTTCTCTATATAAAGTCATCTTATATGCAAACAATGAGAACTTAACTTCTTTCTTTCCAAATGAATGCTCTTATCCCTTCTTTATTGTTCTAGCTAGGATTTCCAGKARTAGAGTGGAAGAAAGTAGTAAACATAGCCCCCTGTGCCCTGTCCCACACGGCAGAGGGATGCTTYCAATTTGTTCCCACTTACTATGATATTATCCATGAGCTTATTTTACAGAAACTTTATTATATTCATGTATAGTCACGTGTGCACACCACAGTGCACATACAGAAGTCAGAAGACAATTTGCACAAGTCRTTTCTCTCTTTCCACCATGTGGACTCTGGGAATTGAACCCAGGTTGTCAGATTTGTCAGCAAGCGCCYTTACCCATGGCGCTGTCTCTCCAGCTCCGAACAGTATTTTTAACAAGGCAGGTTGTACAAGATCTGTGCTTGGGCTCAGAATTGTTCTTCCTGCTTCTACTTGCTGCAAGTAGTGATACAAGCAACACGCTTCCCTACCGTTGCATACTGCAGGATTACAATGAAGAATTTCAGGTCCGTCCATCCTGTTCTTCCCTCAGGAATCCATAAGTTTAAAGGACAGATCCTACACAGCCAAGAGTACAGGATTCCAGATGCCTTTNTGTGTGTGTGTGTGTGTGTGTGTGTGTGTGTGTGTGTGTGTGTGTGTGTGTGTGACACTTTTATTCATTCATTGGTGATAAGCATTGAAACTGACTCTACACCTAAGCTACTGTGAATAATAAAATGGGAATGCAGATATTTCTTTGGATGCTGATTTTATTACTTTGGGATATATTCCCAGAAGTGAGTAGACAGATCATAATGGTAGATCTAGTCTTAGTTTTTTGTTGTTTGGTTTGTTGGGTTGGGTTTTGTTGCTGCTGCTGCTGCTGCTGCTGCTCCTGCTSCTGCTGCTGCTGCTGTTTTAGAACTTCTATGCTATACTCTATATTGGCTAAACCAGTTGACATGTTAACCAGGGGTTCCTTTTTCCATATTTTCACCCACATTTTTTAGTAAAACAATAGCCATTCTAATTGAGTGAGATAGCATCTTGTTGTCATTTTAATTTGGATTTCTGATGGTAAATTTTAAATCAATGTCTCTCGATCTGTACTATTCAGAACTCTACATGTTCAGTAACTACATCACTGTCTTAGATTCTCCTGTTATAAACTTCTTTCCTTAAGACATTGTTCATCAATTTCCACGGCAGTTCTTGAAACAGGCATATTCTCTGACTAGTATCCACAGTAGTAAATTCACCACGCTAGAATAAAATGAAAAAGAAACATTTGATTGCAGTTTGAAAGGAAATTTTATATTGGCTTTGAAGCATCTTGAAACTGCTACTATCCAGAAGTACAATGCTTATAGCATCCATGTATTGGTTCTCACAGCTTATAGTAAGAAATGCCTGGTCTGACTGTGATTAGAGGTAGGAATTCCTAATAAGAGTCCCTGATGCAACCTGTCTTAATATACTAGTATATAGAGTTATATATTGGAAAGTAAAAGAAAAACTTTAAACTTCATGTCATGACATTAAATGTGATTTTAATATATGCCTAATTCAAATACTCTTTAGCAACATCTATTTTTGAAGTATTAAAAATACAACAGAGATAATGTGACCTGTCAATTTTATAGAGACCGCATGTCTGATGTGATTTGTAATAATGAAAATAGCTATCCATGTAAATAGATGAATCGTTTTTAATTTTTGACTAATAGTTATTTACCGACTTCCTCTTGACCTAATATGACTTCTGGGGACCTGGGGGATGTGGAACCCCAAATCGATCATCAAATGGTTGGCGTATATTCTGTCCTAATACTTTAAACTTTGCTATGCTATGGGTATAGCTCAGTGATATAAACCATTTGCCTGGCATGTGTGAGGCCCTTGGTTCAATCTCCACACTGGAAAAGGAACAAAAGAAGAAACCAAAGACAGAAACACTGTTCTAGAAATGAATTATGATGGATAGAGTTATAAAGCAAGTGCTGGTGAGATTGTTCATAAAGGAGCCTGCTTTNGTGGTTGGTCTTGGAAACACTGGTGGGGACCTCGCAGTGGAGCTCAGTGGAATAGCCTCTCAGGTACACTATTTCTGAATCAGTGTCTCCATTCCCATTAGCATGGAGAGTGGCTACAGAGAAGCTGCCAAGACTACYAATGCCTTCCCAATTGACAGACTATGCTGGCATAAGTGGGGGAACGCCCCGAGCAACTCTTGGTCTGCTCTTTCAGAAAACACACTTCACGGAACTTGACTATGTCCAAAAGACTACAGAAAAACTATGTGAATGCCTAATCACAAGCATCATTCAAACGTGATCTTTAAGGGATGAGACCAGTTAGGCAGCCTGCCTCACAGAAGGCAAGGCTCTCATTYACACCCTCTCTCCCTCTCCTCTCTTTCTCCCTCCCTCTCTGACTCCCCATCTTCATCTCTCCAGCCTGCACACCTACTCTATTTTCCTCTCCCTGATACCATTTCTTATTTTTCTCTACTACATTACGATCTCACTACATAGCCTCAGCAAGGCTTCAAACTCTTGCTTCAGACTCCCAAAATCTAGGATGACAGGCATATGCAACCAACTCCTAGCCCCCTCTCTTTTACATAAACCCTCTATAATTCTGTCAAAACTCTGTGTTAGAACCCAGTGGTAAGGTTGTTTGCCAAATGTCTCCAACTCTTCTACTAGAAATCAGATCTGTCCTTTGTTTTCACATAAAAGCGATCTCTAAGTTATATAAGTATGAAAGCATGCTTGATGACTTTAGAAATTCCAAACAACTCACAAGTTAGAGATCTCTTTCACACACATAATATATAGGAAAGTTATTAGATCTCAAAAGAATAGATTTATATTTAATTTGGTTAAAATTGTTTTTCTAAGCCTTTTAATTCTCTATTATTCATATACTTAAAAACTGCTAGACCAGAGCCTGAAGAGCTAGCTCAGTCACGCAAATAAATGCTTGCCACAAAAACATGAGGTTCAGAGTTCCATCCTCAGAGCCTACATGAAAGGTCGGCWTGTATGTACTGCAGGGAAGGCAGGTCTCGGGGCTCACCTGACAGCCAGCCTAGCCTAATGTATGAGCCCCRGGTCCAAGTGAGAGCTTCTGCCTCAAAAAACAAGGTAGATAGACCTTGAGAAATGACATCAGAAGCTGACCTCTGGCCTTTGCACAAATATATACACACATTCACACATATCTGCACCCATAYGTATCCCAAACACACAAATAATCACCAGACCAACATATTATAGCCACAAACATTACAACTCAATTTTCACAATTTTATAAATAATAAGTATAAGTAATATGAAGACACCTAACATGTATAAATTAAATGATGTGTTTTTAGCATTATAGCAACAAGAACATTTGGTCACACATAGGTCTATGTTAAAAAAAANCACTGTTCTAGAAATGAATTATGATGGATAGAGTTATAAAGCAAGTGCTGGTGAGATTGTTCATAAAGGAGCCTGCTTTAAAAAAAAAAAAAAAAGGAGCCTGCTACCAAGCCCGAGAACCCAAGTCCAGTCCTCAGAACTTGTAGTAGAAAGAAAGAAAGGGCCCCTGCAAATTCTCTTCCTCCTCTTCCTCCTCTTCCTCCTCTTCCTCCTCCTCCTTTATCCCCTTCTCTTTTTCCTCTTCCTCCTCATCTTTCTCCTCTTCCTCCTTTTCTTCYTCCTCCTTTGTCCCTCCTCTTCTTCCTCCTCTTCCTCCTCCTATCTGTCTTGCTATCTATCTGTATCTCTATATCTATCTCAATGTAATTTTTAAGGGAATTTTAAATCAAGTCAGGAAAGAGTCATTTTCTATTTGGCTTTACAAAGACCGAGGAGGCAGCACGTGATAAACACAGTGATGGTTTACCAGGTTCCCAACTTCAAATTAAACACTGGTCTGCTCATTTCCTCGGCTTGGCAGATAATCTAATTCAATTACTGAAGAAAAATCATTTGCTAAGTCTCTTAGAAGTAACTATAGTGAATATTTTTTCCTCTCTYCAAGGAAAAAACCAAAATTTATTGTGAATGATGAACTACCAGCCTGCATCCTCTGTGGGAAAGTCACCATGAAAGCCAGCGTGAAGGACTTTACAGAATCCTCTATCATCTTTGAAGATGGGACAATAGAAGCCAACATTGATGTAGTGATTTTCACTACAGGATATGAATTTTCTTTTCCCTTTTTTGAAGAACCTCTCAAAAGCCTTTGTACAAAGAAGATCATGCTATACAAGCGAGTCTTTCCCCCAAATTTGGAGAGAACGACATTGGCCATCATTGGTCTGATCAGCCTTAATGGGTCTATCTTAGTGGGCACAGAGTTCCAAGCACGGTGGGCCACAAGAGTATTCAAAGGTATGTTTACTTTATTTAGACACAAATGCCATCAATTGAATCTTAGTGCCTGCCATTTCCCTAAAGTCAAACAGACATGACCTAAGGCAATATAAAATACTAGAAGCATACTTAATGAGCAATTAATCATATATGTGTGTGGCATTATAAGAGGTGTGCATACGTCACTTCCTCTGACTGAGAGCAAGCTATGCTGATTCTGTGGATGGAATAAGAATTGTTGTGAAAGTTGCCCACATAGAGACAAGAGTCCTTTAATATAGAAAAGAATGTTAAGCTAACAACC